>RJWM01005264.1:0-94290 GCA_004363535.1 Dasyprocta punctata | reverse complement strand
GATGATAATAATAGTAATAACAATGGCATCAAATATTACAAAAACACTTTTTTAGTAGTGACTTTTGTAATGTATCAACTTGGCTAAAAAAATGTTTCCCAGAATTCCTTCAATAAATGTTTCTGGTTAGAGTGTACCACAAGTGATATATTTGTGCAGCAGGGAAAAATTAAAGCATTTTGTTTTCCATGCTTGGCAGTTTGGAGCAAGTGCTTTTGTAGTTCACACGTGTTGTACATATCTGCCACTCACCTTGGCACTGAGATGACAGCCAGGCCTATGATAGCTCCACCTGCCCCAGATCCTCCTTCAACTTCTCCTGGGCCAGGTGTCTACTGAGCTCCTTGACAGGGCTGGCAGCTTTACTTGCAGGACACCTACTTTATCAGGGTTGGGAGCACTGAGAGCTGGCATAGGTTCCCACCCATCCACATGGATTCCAGCTTGTTGTTGTTCTTCTCACTTTATATCCATCTTCATTTCTTCATTGTCCTGTAGACTTTAAGCTCCAGCATGTATCACAAAGATAATAGCCACACAGACTATGAAATCAGCGCTTGCAATTGCATAAGACTAAACCCCTGTCTTATTAAGGCTGGGGATATAGCTCAGTGATAGAGCACTTAGCTAGCATGCATATAGCCCCTGGTTTCAAATCCAGCACTGAGAAATGGAGCAAGGAAGGGAGGGAGAGGGAAGGGAGACAGGGACAGGAGAAAGAAAAAAGAAGAGGAGGAAGAAATAGGGGGAAGAGGAAGAAGAAAGAGGAGGAAGAGGAGAAGGAAGAAGAGAAGAAGAAAGGGAGGAGGATGGGGAGGCAGAGGAGGAGTAGGAAGAAGAGGGAAAGGGAGAGAGGGAGAGAAAGAGGAGAGAGAAAGATAATTAGGTCAAAATTTGAAGGAACATTGGCTGCCACATAAAGAATGATTTGGGAAAGAAGCTCAATCAATAGAGAAACAGGTATATCAAATGGCAATTTCTAGTACTCTTTAATTTTTAAAACTCTCTACATATAATATGTGAACTATTTTCTAACATATTTGTATGCTGCTGTTTTAATTTGGACTTCCTGCTTTTCAATTTCGGTTTTCAACTTCCAAGGCTTACCTCTTAGTGTAGTTCCTTGATCAGAAACTAAAAATAGAACCAAAAAGAAGGCAATAATAGCAGGAAATTACTCAGATATACACACAATAAATTAGATGAAACAGAAATGACAGAAGGAATGTTGGTATAGTGATGGGTGGGAATGGTAGAAAGTAAGCTACAGTAATCCTTAATGAGCTTACACATTCTTATGTCTCTTGGTAGCAAGAGACATAAGAACTAGGGGGAGAGAAATATAAGCCCATGTCTCAGATATAAATCTTCCCAAAAATCTATTGGTTTCTGTCTTGGTTACTTTTCTCTCATCACTGGGACAAAACATCTGACACCCAAAATGAAGGAAGGAAAGCTTTATTTAGCTCACTGTTTGTGAAGGTTTCAGTCCATAATCAGTTGGCTCCAAGTCAGGGTGGCACCAGGGCAACACTTCAAGACAGCAGCCAGCAAAAGCATTCAGGTAAAAGAGGGCAAGAGAAAGCTTCTTTTCCTCTTTTATATTGTACACAGGCCATCCCCTGCTCCAGAGCCAGTGTAGCACCCACAAAATCTCCTTACCCTCCTCTTACACAGGATGAGGATGTTTATAAAGCAAGAACCCTGGCTCCTTGCTGAGTCTTTTAGTTAAACTTCTAAACTTGACAAGTTGACACAGTGTATCAACCATAACAATTTCCCAGAATACCAAAGTTAGAGAAAACAAACTTATCTGTCCAATGATAGTATTTTACTACCCTAGCAGATAGGTCAGAATTTTGCTCATCAATACTAATTTTTCATTATCATCATCATATTCTTCAAGATGAATCTCCTAAATTCAGAGAACTTTGGTCTTAAATCCTCAAAAAAATCCTCTGAAACTCTTTCCACACACCAGTCTCTTAATCGTTGAGTGTGGTGGCACACACCTGTAACTCCAGCACTTGGGAGGCTGAGGCAGGAGGATCACCGTAAGTTCGAAGTCCAACTCAACCTGAACTACAAAGTGAGACGCTGTCTCAAAAAACAGAGAGGTGAGCTGGGCATGGTGGCGCACACCTTTAATCCCAGCACTCAGGAGGCTAAGTCAGGAGGATCACTGTGTGCTTGAGACCAGCCTGGACTACAAAGTGAGTTCAAGGCCAGCCTTAACTGCATAGTGAGACCTTGTCTCAAAAAAAGGGCCAGGGATTTAGCTCAGTGGCCTAACTGCCTGACTGGCAGGCAGAAGGTTGTGAGTTCGATCCCGGTACCAAAAAAAACCCAAAAAACAAAAAACAAAAAAACAATAACAACAACAAAAGAAAACCACAGAGGTGGGGTGAGGGAGAGAGAGAGAGAGAGATTTACTACTGAAGGAGTAAAGTGCTAATGGTGCTCTTTTGGAAAAAGGGTAAATTTCTTCATCAAATGTAGGTTCATTCATGATTCAATAATAGTAGTGTTTGTAACGCCAACCCTAGTTTGAACCCACAATATCAGGGGCTCAATGTATAAAGCAGTGAGAAAGAATGAACATGGGATCCAGGATTAGAGTCCTACTTCCGCCTTGTCCTAGCTGTTCTCTGGGCCACATTTTCCTCATCTCTGAAATAAGGAAAATTTCTTTTTCCTCATGGGGTTGTTTTGATAGTGAAAGAGATAACTAAGAAGAGGTTCTTTCATAAAGGAGGTTCCCTGTGTTACTCCCTTTATTTT
Organism: Dasyprocta punctata; assembly: GCA_004363535.1. Taxonomy (NCBI): domain Eukaryota; kingdom Metazoa; phylum Chordata; class Mammalia; order Rodentia; family Dasyproctidae; genus Dasyprocta; species Dasyprocta punctata. Next base: position 91,509 of record RJWM01005264.1, on the reverse strand, counting down.
ATGGACACATACCCTGCTTCGCTGAATTTAAACCTATGATGGTAAACAAATTTTAGGTCTAAGTTTCCTTGCAAAACGTGGCAATACACAGTGTGATTTAATGTACATTAATTATCTTCAGGAAACTCCTGGATGAGAATGTAAATGAACTACAAAGGCAAGTGAGAACCTTACAGGAGAAAGAGAATCAATTGGAAATGACCAGTTCTCAGCAACAAGAGGCCTTACTTAAACAACTGGAAAATGAAAAAAGAAAATGTGATGAGGTAAGAAAGTAAACAGATATGCCTCTAAATTTTCCAGCTGCCATAGAGCTGAGTAATAGTGACTTACTATTGCATGCCTAGCACTTGACTCATTCAGTTTAGTCATGGTTCTGCCAGGAAGTTTAATCTACTGTGGGTGTGTCAAGTGCCAGGGGAGGGAAATGGCGTCTCTCTACCCTTCTAGGTTCTTTGGCAGGGCTACAAATGAAAATGACATAAGACAGATTAACTTTATTTATGAGCGCATTCAAGGACATCAAAAAAAAAAGAAAAAAAAAACCGTGAGACTCAACAAGAGTCTGATGACATCCTGAGCTACAGAAGGGAATGGGGGCTGGGGCCCTGGAGTGTGATGGGGACAAGTTACGGGGTGGGAGATTGTCTTCATGCAAATGAAAGGCTCTCAGGTAATAAAAATTACCTGTAGCAGCCCTCTTCCTAACACAGATAACTTTCACAAGTCTAGATTTCTCGTATAGATGTAAATTTCTTCTGCAACAGCACAATTTTTCAGAGCAACTCCTGTGTCTGCAGTTTCTCAGAAGAATATGAAGAATATTCTGATATGTCAGAGAAGTATATTTTGGGGTGGCTCATTCTGGTTTCCTACAGGCATGTATTGGGGTGGTGTGTCCTGAACCCCAATACAAGCAAGAAGGATTTAATATAGGGGAAGGAATCCTCGCAACGCTGTTGGAAGGGATAGCAGGGAAAGGACAAAAGATCAGAAGGAACAGCTGTGGGCTTTCAGTAAATCCAGTTCAGAAGTCACAAGGAAGCCATTTCCTGTGGCACCAAAGTGAGGAATCTGCAGGACTTTCCTTGCACTCTTACAAAGTCTCATCTGCTTCCTGCCCATTCAGGTACCTGCTCATGCTAGAGGAGAAAGGAGGACGAAAAACTGGTTTTTCCCTCTATACTCACACTCTAACTGGCTCCCTCTAGCTCTTGTGTTGTTTCGCGGGCAAGGAAGCAGCACAAAGCAAGCAGTGGGGAATGGACAAAGACATGTTTATTAGAAAGAATAAAAGGAAAAGCTCCGTGCTTCTCAGAGAGGGGTTCCATAAGATGGACACCATAGATGTTCAAATCCAATGACTTTTTATACAGTTTTTGGCATTGGTGAACATGACATTGCTGGGATACTCCTGGTTACTGGTAGGCCTCTGAAGTCCAGAATGCAAACTGCTTTGTGTGTGTTTTACTTTATCCGGGGGCTTCTTCCATTTGCTTAAGGACTTCTTTTTTGTTCCTTGCATTTCATTAGCCCTGATAGTTTGCTTAAGTTAATTATTTGGGCTCTCTGGTGTGTTACCTTACTAAGCCCTGACTTTTAGTTTACTTTAGGTTAACTATTCATGACTTGTGCCCTATCTCATGGTTTTAACACCATTCACAACACTTCTGACACCAGATGTATGGTACACACACATCAAGCAGCTCTTCAATTCTGTGTGTTTCCCCACAAGTGTATAAAGTATGATCCAATTTGATACATATTCTTGGAATTAGCATTTGATTCCATTAGTTAAGGGCTCCATGCCACAAGGCTCCAGGCCACTTGAGATGCCAATTGCAAGTTCAGTTTTTTGCCCATGTTTCTGACCAAATCTGGGGATCCTAAAACCCACTATCAGGTTTGGTCATTTGTTAGAATGGCTCACAAAACTCAGGAAAACAGTTGACTTACTAAGTCATTTGCTTATTATAAGAGGATACAGCTCAGAAACAGCCAGGTGGAAGAGATGCATAGGGCGAGCTAAGTGGGAAGAGCTGTGGAGATTCCGTGCCCTCTCTGGGCACACATGCTCCCTGTAGCTCCGTGTCTCAGCAAACTGGGAGCTCTCAGAGCCCTGTCCTTCCGGGGCTTTAGGAAAGCTTCTGACTTAGTGTTCTGCATGAAAACAGCTTGGAAGTCATCACCATTCTATCCTAACCATAAGTCAAAAACTGAACAAAATGAAAAACTCAACAACTATTCTTTTTTTTTTTTTTTTTTTTTTTTTGCGGCACCGAGGATTGAACTCACAACCTCGCGCCTGCCAGGGCAGGCGCTTAAGGCACTGAGCCAAACTCCCGGCCCTTCAACAACTATTCTTAATCCATGAGAAAAATGAGGTCACAGGGCAACTGCTGCCCCTGAAACTGGAAACACTACAGATAAATCCAGAGAATCACAGCTTACCAGAGTGAAAGCCCCATGAGAAATGGTCCCCGAGTAGCGCAACCTAAGTGTTAAATGATGAATTATTCGAGACTTGGTGTGGATAATCCTGAGAGATAAAATCTCTAGAACACCCAGTCATTATGAGGCCCTCACACTTTTGTGAGTTTTGCCTCCCAGAGCTTACTGTGTTCTTACCAGTGAATACTTATATATCAAACTGAAGGCCTTCACACTGAGCTATATCTCCAGTTTTTTTGTTTTTTGTTTTTTGTTTTTTTCCTAAGACAGTGTCTTGATAAATTGCTAAGTTGCCCATGCTGGGCTCAAACCTGTGATCCTCCTGCACTCAGCTTCCCAGAGTGCTGAATTATAGGCATGTATCACCACATCCAGCTCATTCTGAACTTCTTAATAAGGCCTGCCCTCATTGGAAGCAACTAACTAGAGCCTAACCTGATGGGGGTTTGTTGGAACCTCATAGACCTAGGAAAAGGGAGACATCTAACTCCAGCTAACTCTGTCCCTCATAAAAGAATGGGGAAGATGCAGGGAGAGAAACCTGTGTGAAACTCACAGTCCAAAAGTACAAGCTCAATAAAAGACTATAACATAATCATAGGACTACAGACTGCTACCCATTCATGCACACGCATCTTACCAGCATCTTATTAAAGAGGGAACATCACTGTAGATCCCATAAATATTGAAATACTATAAATAGCTATGTGCTCACAGATATGATAACCTGGATGAAATGAACCAATTCCTTGGTCCTCATGTGGCATGTAGAATGGGAAGACTCAGATTCACATATGAAAAAATTGACAATCACATATAAAGAAATAGAAAATCTAATAGAACTATAACTAGTAAGGAAATTGAATTCTTAATAACCTTAAAACAAAAAGCATCAAGACCAGGTGGTTTTATTGGTAGATTGTACTAAACAAACTTGCTTGCTTTCTTCTCTGTCTCTCCTTTCTCTCCTTCTTTCTCTTCTCCTTCCTTCTTTCCTTCCTTTTTGGAGTACTGGTGATTGAGCCCAGAGCCCTTGCACTGAATTACTTCCCCAACCTTTTTCTTATTTTTTGAGATGAAGTCTCACTAAGTTGCTAAATTCCCCAGGCTTGCCACAAACTTGTAATCATTCTGCCTCAGCTTCCCAGTGTGCCAGGATTACAGGCATGCACCACTAGGCCTCGCTATACCAAACATTTAAGAAATAAATTATGCCAGTTCTTTATTCTATTTTATATGATAAAAGCAGAGACTAGGGGGAGAGACCAAGAAGGTGGAGCAGCAAGCAGCAGAGAAAGAGCTTCTCTGAGAGTCACTATCCAGATGCTGAATACAGCACCATGAGGAAGACAAGAAGGAGGGAAGTAAGCCCCTGGACCCAGGAAGAATCTGAAGTGCCAATTGAAGCCTACAGAGAGAGTGAAAAGAAGAACTTCATTGAAGAAGAAGGAGGTAGCCAGAGGCACCTTCTCCCTGAGATGAGACTTATTGCATGAGAGGAGCAGTTTGAAACTATGGACGCATGGTGGTGACTGGCAACCCCAGAGGCCTCCATGGGGAGATGTGGAAGGGAGCAGCACATGTGGAGGACTGCACTGGTTGGTGGTGAATGCAGAGGGCTCAGTCCTACCATGGGAGACAGCAATTGGCTGGGAGCCATCTTGAAGACAGCCAGCTGAGCTCAGAACTCAGAACTGCTGCTGGCTCCATCTAGTGGCTCCCAGTTGGGCCCAGACCTGTGGAAGTTGCTCAGATGGCAGGGAGCCCAGTGAGTCTGGTCTTGGCCAGAAGGTGCAGGCTTACTAAGATTATCCACAACCCTGCCAAAAAGCTACTGCTCACTTGCTGGGGTGGATTGACATGGATGGGGACTCAGTCTCCACAGTTGTCTATGAGTGAAAGCAGAGACAACCCTGCAAATGGACCTTTTTCTCTTCCTCTCTCTCTCTCTCATTTGTTGTTTTTTGTTGTGGTGGTGGTGAGTTTGTGTTTGTGTTTGTTTTCATTTTTTTCTCCATTATTTGATCTTGTTTTTATATGAGTGTGAACATGGTTTCTGGCCTCTTTGTGGTTGCAGTTCTGTTCTTTTTATCTCTTACATCTCTCTTTCCCTCCAGTCTTCTACACCACTTTCCCGAATTTAGCATGATCTCTCTTTGTCCTCCAACTTTACTTCTAATCTCTTCCTCTTCTTCCACTTCTCTATTTTCTCCTTAACTCATTTTAAATTTTAGCCCCTGAGGGAAATATTGACATATTAAATATTTGTAAGCCGGGAGTTGTGGCACATGCCTTTAATCCCAGCACTCAGGAGGCTGAGGCAGGAAGATCCTTGTGAGTTTGTAGCCTGGGCTACAAAGTGAGATCAAGACCAGCCTGAACTGCATAATGAGACCCTGTTTAAAAAAAAAATAGGGTCAGGGATTTAGCTCAGTGGCATAAGAGCCTGCCTGGCAGGTGTGAAGTTGTGAGTTTGATCCCCAGTATCAAAAAAAAATTTGTATACTGCATATAATTTTCTGGTTTGTTTTAGATTTTGTTATATAACCAAAAAAAGCAGAGACTGTATTTCCTTATTCTAGGAAGCCAGAATTACCTTAATACCAAAATCAGACATTATAAGAATACTGCAGATTAGTATCTCTTTGGCTCCAGATATAAAAAATCCTCAGTAAACTGAGCATAATAGCACATGCCTGTAATTCCAGCACTGAGGAGGCTAAGGCAGGAGGATCATAAGTTTAATGCCACCCAGGGCTACCTAGGATTCTCAAGGGCAGCCCAGGATATATAGCAAGACACTGTCTCCAAAAACAGATAATAAATAATTAACAAAAAAATCCTCAACAAAATATTAGCAAATTGAATACAAAGTGTGTATAAAAAAAGTATTCACCATGATCAACTTGGATTTATCCCAGATATACAAAGCTGGTTCAACACTTGGAAATCAATTATATAATCTATCATGTCCACAGGACAAACAGGAAAAATCCTATGAGTCTATCAATAGATGCTGTCTTTGTTTGTGTTTTAAAAAAAATACCTGAGACTTGATAATTTATAAAGAACAAATATTTACTTGATACAGTTCTAGGGTCCCAGAGTCCACAATCAAGGCACCAGCAGGGCTGGTGCCTGGTGCAGGGTGCTCTTTGCTTCTAAATTGGTGCCTTATTACTGCATCCTCCATAGGAAAGGAACTGTGCCCTCATGTGGCACATGGAATAGAAAGGCAAATGGGCTCTCCCCTCAACTTCAGGGCCTTTTGTGAGGTACTAATCTCATTCATGAGGACAGAACCCTTCAGACTCAATCACTTCTCCAAAGTTACACCTCGTAATACTGTTACACTGGGATAGCAACATGAATTTTTGAGGAAACCATCTTTCAAACCATAGCAGCTACATAAAAGAACTTTACAGGTGCCAACATCCTTTCATGGTAAAAATTCTCAATAACCTAGGGCTAAGGGGCACATCCACATATGTTCTCAGGAACTGCAGGTTAAAACAATAATATGATACCACTGTACACCTATTTGTTATTTTTTTTAAAGATAGTAAAATCCAATAAAACAGAACAGAACAAAGTCAATCAAACCAAAGCAGTAGAACTGGTACAGAACTTCAAAGCAAGATACTAGGAAAACAACAGCTACTATAGTATATCTTGTTATCTTCACAACAGTCGACCATTCCATCAGGTATAGTAAAATCAAACCAAAACCAAAACAGAATAAAACCAATCAAAACAGAATACTAAATAGAGGAAAAAAAATTAATCAGAATAAAGCAAAACAATGTGAACAATATTGGGCCTCAAAGACAAGACAGAAGGCAATGCCCCATATTTGCTACACTGCTATCATCCTCCCAAGAGATGCTCAGACTGCCAGCCGCAGGCCTGCAAAATCAACAAAACAATACAAGCATTTAGTTGCTTTATGTACCTTAGTTGCTATCAACTTAGCCAGTCCTCTGAACCAGGAACTTGCTTACGGCGGGAGGGGAGGAAAGGGTTCTTGATTTTCAGCCTGGGTGCTGGTAGACACATGGTGGGCACAAATCTTTCTCTTCCTAGCATCTGCACTGCTTGTGCCACTCACCAGGAAGGCTGGTTAGTTGTCTTCTGGTTGAGTCCTCCCTGATCCAACATGGCAGGTTCTCGAGAGGCACAGATGTTTCCCTTCCTGGAGTCCACATTGCTCACGCCACTCCCCAGGAAGGCTGGCTAGTTGTCTTCTGGTTGGATCCTCCCTGACCCAACATTGCATACCTATTTGAATAGCCAAATCCAGAACACTAATGTCACCAAATGCTGACAAAGATGTGGCACAATAGGAACTCTCATTGCTGATGGTAATGCAAAATGATATAGACACTTTAGAAGACAGATTGTTGGTTTCTTACAACTAAACATATTCTTACCATACAATTCAGTAATTGTGCTCCTTGCTATTTTTTTTTTTGGGGGGGGAGCTTTACAGTTTATTCATCTTCCCGTGAGACAGCACAGTCACTGCAGACAGGCACTGCAGTCTCTACTCCTTCGTCTTTTTGCCAGCACCAACATTAGCCTTTGCGGTGCTTCTGACTTTCTTCATTCTGTTCTTGCGCTCCTTTCGCTGCTTTCTTGAGGTCTTTTTCTTCTCATGTAGGCCGTGTCTTGCAAGTCTATGTTTGGGTTCGTTTTTCTTCGCATAATCCAAGGAATCATAAATCATGCCAAAGCCAGTTGTCTTGCCACCACCAAAATGGGTTCTGAATCCAAACACAAAAATGACATCTGGGGTTGTCTTGTACATTTTGGTGAGTTTTTCCCGAATTTCTGTCTTGAGTACTGTTGCTTTCCCAGGGTGAAGGACATCAATAACCATTTGTTTCCTCTGAAGGAGTCGGTTGGTCATGAACTTCTGGGTCCGGATCGTTACTGTGTCATTCATGATGGCAACAGACAGTCAGACAGCCAGGGAGGAAAAGAGCACTCCTTGCTATTAACACAGGAATTGAAAGTATGTCTACCCAAAACCCTACACATGGATGTTCACACCAGCTTTATTCACAACTACCAAGACATAGAGCCAATTGTGATGGTTGATTGATTGTGTCAATTTGAGTAAATAACACCCAACTAAATTGACTCAGCATAGTTCTGGGTGTGGAAGACCCACTCTAGGGAGGATTATCACCAGAATGCTATAAAAGGGAAAAGAAAAATAAAAAGGGAAATGAAGAAGGAAGGCTTGCTTCTGGTTCCTTTGGAGAAACTCTAGTGTTTGCTTTCACCTTGGACATCGACTGCTGGCTTTCAGTGCAAACTCTTCAGCCTCCAACTTCAAGCCTTCAGCCTTCCAGTGCAGACCCTTCGGCCTCCTAACATGGACTCGATCAGGCACTACACAGAGCTCCAGGCCTTTCACTGGATCCTTGAGATCCCCAGTGCACTGACTGACCTTTTGTACTCTTCTACACATAAGCCAATCTGTAAGTTCTTATATATTTGTATATCTTATGATATGTCTGTTTCTCTAGTAAACTGACTGACACACCAACCAAGATATTTTGCTTTGGGCACCACTACGAACTTTCATAGCCTGTAATCCCAGCACTCAGGAAGCCGAGGCAGGAGGATCATTGTGAGTTTGAGGCCAGCCTGGGCTACAAAGTGAGTTCAAAGCCAGCCTGAACTTCACAGTGAGACCCTGTCTCCAAAAAAAAAAAAAAAAAAAAAAAAAAAAGGTGAGAGAGAGAAAACTCGTATGAAGTAGCAAATGTGGTATATATTGATTCAGATTCTAAAGAGACAACTCCAAGCACTGGAACCTTCTACCATGAATAGTGTTCAGCCTGAAGGTCAGAAAGCAATTGTGGATAACTTGCCATTCCAGATCATCTATTCTGAGTATGCGTTCAAGAATTGGACATTAATCATCAGGGAGATTCACAAACTCACTGTAAAATATACACTAAGCTACTAAAGCACGCTGTGACTTTAAACTTCATTTTCCTAATCCCCTACACTGAATTATGAAACTTAATGTTGTTTGAGGTCCAAAGGTGTTAACCTTGAGTCAGAAGCACTGCACATTTATCCCTCAAGTCTGTATGGTTCCCTTCCTCCAATGTCCAGTTGTCCTATAAAAGGCCGTGAGTCTCTTTGTAGAAAGTTTAAGAGAAAATCACATACTTGGAGCAGTATCATGGGGCTGTTTCCTGAAGAAAACTTGACACTCCCATCAGTCAAGGGCTCCACTCTATGAACTGGCTCGAGTCTAAGGAGTGAGCATGAAGAGGCCTTCACTCTCCACTTGTCATTTAAATGGGGCTGTTCACCAGAACCAAGGGGTTTTACTTATTTAAAAATACAATTCATGTAAGATTTAAATCTCAACTATTTTAATCACTTTTAAACCACCACTAGATGGCTATGAAGGAAATCATTTGATTATATCCCTGGCTCTGTTGCCTATGAGCAGTAAAATGCCCACCTTTGTAGCTGGGATTTAAGCAGCCACTTGACCACTGACCCCGTAGTACAATCAGCCCAATTAAAATCAGGGAGCCACCCACCATCCTCCTCAGCAGGTTGCCACTCTACAGCATTTCAAGGAATCTGATGCTCCCTCACCAGTACTTGGGGAGGCCTCAGTGAAAGAAGTATATTCTGGACCCCCATGGTTTTGAGGTAGGTGATAAGTCCACTCTAAGTTTTCTGTGTTCTGAAGCCTTTGGTTTTCCTCCTCTCCCTTAAGCGTCTTTTCTGGGGGGCTGTTGGGGATTACACCCAGGGCCTTGTGCAAGATTAATATGTTCAACCACTAAGCCATATACTCAGCCAGAAGTATGGTATCTTTAGGCATGGAGCTATAATTCCACTGCTCTAGGAGGATCACAAGCTCAAGCCTAGCCTGAACAAGTTAGTGACTAAGAGAGACCCTGTCTCAAAATAAAAATTAAAAAAGGGTTGGGGATGTAGCCCTGGGTGAAGGTCCAAGATTCAATCCCCAGTACCACCAAAACAACAACAAAAACTATGGCATCTTTCATGATTTGTTTTGTTTTGTTTTGAGAAAGGTTCTTACTATGTGTAGTCCAGGCTAGCTGTGAACTTGCTGTGTACCCCAAGCTGGCCTTGAACTCATGATCCTCTTGCCTCAACCTCCCAAGTGCTAGAATTACAGGTGTGTGCCACCATGCCTGGCAAGGTATGACATTTTAATGTCATTTCATATATGTGGCTGTTGGGTCCAAGTTTCACTCAGCAAACTATTAAAGTCATCTTTAGATATTTCAAGTTAACACATTAAATCCTGACTCTCGGTAAGTGTACTCATGTCAATAAATGTAGCCTGTTCAGTGTTATGGTCCTTCCTCACTAGTATAACTTCTGGCAAACTTAAATTGGCAGAATCTTACCAGCCTTTCAATATGGCACTCCCTAGGTCAATCCCTGTATTCAGCACCCCCAAGGTGTGCTGGGACTCAGCTCTATGCGTGACTAGAGCCATCAGAAGTGGTAGTGATACAGAGGTGGATCGTAAAAACAATAGGCATCTTCTTGCAGGGCAGCTGCCTCACATGAAAGTAATACAGAATCCTCAGAACAAGGTAGTTAATATCCTTATAAGAGGAAGGACTGCTTGTACTGGCAAGAGAAGCTCGTTGAATTGTCAGGTTCTTTTAGATATTTTCCTTCCCAATTCTCAGGTTTCTATACATTCCCCAAACCTTGTTTTTCACATAAGAGTTCTGGCAAGGCCATGAAATCAATTTGCACTGTAAGTCTGCAACCTATTAAATGAAATTTGGGATGTAGTTATACTAGTCTTCTGGCTGTAAGAGAGATTACTTTAAGACACTCACAGAAGCTCTCTGCTTCTTTATGCCTTGTTCCAGTAATTAAATCCCCAAGTTAAATACTTGCAAGCTCATTAGTATGGTCAGAGGTGGGTAACTCACCCCAAAATCCTTGTAGTTCTCAATTCCATTATAACATTCTTCATACCAGTCTTGTGGTCTTGCAGAATAATAATTTGATAAAGTCTTTTGCCCTGGGTTTCTAGTAGTAATGGCAAGCTCATATTGCAGGTTGAGCATCCCTAATACAAAAACTCTAAAATCTGAAATGCTCCCAAATCTGAAACTTTTTGAGCCACGCATGAGAGCATGCCTTTGGTCCCAGGTACTCAGGGGCTCAGGTAGGAGGATCACTTGAGTCCAAGAGCTTGAGACCAGCCTACATGACATACTGAAACCCTAATATCTGTCTGTCTGTCTATCTGTCTATCTATGAAAATTCTGAGTGCTGACATGGCATTGCAGGTGGAAAATTCCAGATATGACCTTACATGATAGTTCACAAAGTACAAGTGTACTAAAAACATTGTATAAAATTATTTTCAGGCTATGTGAATAAGATGTTTATGAAACATAAGTGAATTTTTTGTTTAGGCCTCATCCCCAAGATATTGCATCATGTAAATGCAAATATACTAAAATAAAATTTTAAAAAAACAAAATTTTAAATCCGAAATAATTCTAGACTCTAGCACTTTGGATATGGGATATTCAACTTGAAATTTCAAATCTAACTATGTCAAAGGTGCACACCTGTAATCCTAACACTTGGTAGACTGAAGAAGGAGGATCATAATTTTGAATCCCATCCAGACAATTTAGCAAGACTTCACAAAATAAAAAAATGGCTGGAAATGTAGCTCAGTGCAAAGGTGAGAGAATGAGAGAAAGAGAGACAGAGACAGAGACAGACAGAGAGAAGAGAAGAGAAAATATCTAACAAGGTCAGATTTTCAACTTGGAGTTTCTATAAACTCTGAAGCTACTTCTACAACAAACTATTTTATCAGTCAATGTTAGGTCAAGAGAATAGCTTTTATTTCACATACTTGCATTGTGGAAAAACAAAACTGTCTTTTATTTCCCTCTAATTTCATTCCATACCAAACTTAATTTTTTTTTTTTTTTGTACCGGGGATTGAACTCACAACTTTGCACCTGCCAGGCAGGCACTTACGCCACTGAGCTAAATCCCCAGCCCTTGAACTCACTTTGTAGTCCAGATTGATCTCAAATTTACAATGATCCTCCTGCCTTAGCCTCCTAAGTGCTGGGATTAAAGGCGTGTGCCACCACGCCTGGCTCCATACCAAATTTTCATGATCTCAATAAGTGTGGGAAGCTAGGTGCAGAGGTGCATGCCTGTGATCCTAGAAAGTTGGGAGGCTGAGGCAGAAAGATCCAAAGTTCAAGCAGACCCTGGACGATTTAGTGAGACCTTGTCATAAAATAAGAAATGAAAAAAGAACTGGAGGTGTAGTTCATTGTGAAGGCTCTGGTTTCAGTACCCAGTACCACACACACACACACACACACACACACACACACACACACACACATACACACACACAAAGTGTTGGGTTTCTCCCCACCGGCAGGTAGGCAAGCAATGCTGCAGCAGTGAACACCAGCTACATGTCTTCTAATTTGATTTTGTCCTGACAGTCCACAGAGATAGCACTAGTCACCACAAACACAGAGACCCAGGAACAAGTCGGGTCTGTGCAACTTCTGACAAATCAGTCGTAAACTAGAGTTCCCATAACCCTCTTCTCAGTTTCTATTCATTTGCTCCAGTGGCTACCAGAACTCAGAGAAGCACTACTCTTATGGGTAGTTTATTACAAAGAGTGTTCAAAGAGTGTGCACAAGTAGCTGGGTAAAGAGACACCTTGGGCAAGGTCTGGAGAGGTCCTGAGGGCAGGAACTTCTGCCCCAGCAAGGTCCATCCTGTTGGATTCTTCTTGGCTTCTCTGTGCTGCATTCTTTCCTCCATGGCATGGGGCTGAACCTTCTGGTATGAGGAGAGTCTTATGAGCCTTAAAAGACAGGGTAGGTCAAAGACTTTCTTTATGACCAGCTAAAGGCAGGGTAAAATCAGAGTTTGTGTAACCTACCATGGGGAGGGAGTTATAAGGCAGGAACTGGAAGATTTTTAACATGGGAAATTAGATGTTTACAAAATTATTGGCAAGGCTGGGGGAACAAAAGTCAAAGAAAGCAGATGTTGGCTTTTAGGAACTCTGGAAGTGCAGGAATTACATGGAGCTACTCCAATCTCAAAAGCTGGAGGAGCTATAAACATCTTTCAGCAGAAAGCCTTTGCCAATTTATGTTACTTCAACAGCATATCTTTACCAAACAGGCTATTCTCTCTCTCTCTCTCTCTCTTTTTTTTTTTCTTCTTTAAAATTTCCCCCAGCACATCAAGAGCAACCAGACATTGTCAGAGAAGCTGTCTGAGGTGCTGCAAGAAAAGGAAGCTCTATGGGAAGAACATGGGCGATACCTAGAGCAGCTTGACAAGCACGTGAGGTAAATGTGCAGCAGAGACTGGAGGGGGGCTGTCCCTGACTGCAGCGGCCTGGGCGACAGTGGAAGGCTCCTTACAGCCACCTTCTCCATGCGAATGAAGTCTTCCTGCTTCTAGAGCTTACATGCCCTGGAGATATGGGGCCCAGGGCCTTCCCAGGAGAGGAAAGGAGAAGGGAATTACCACTCATTGAGTTCTGTTGGTGTCTAACTTACTTTGAACCCTCTCATTTGCCTTCCCCCCTTTTCCCCTCACGTACTTCTCAGTTCGAACCACTTTTTCCTATCTGAACTCTTCATTTCAACTTGGAATATTTAGACTCAGAGTCACCTCCTTTCCTGACACCCATCTGTGCGGGAGACATGCTCATTCTTTGTATCCTTGTAGCCTCTCTGGACTTATTTTAGAGCTTGTCATCATGTTCAAAGAATGGGGTTCAGCCAGGGGTGGTGGCATATGGCTGTAATCCCAGCACATGGGAGGCTGAGGCAGGAGAATCACTGGGAGTTCAAGGCCAGTCTGGACTACAAAGTGAGTTCAAGGCCAACCTGGACTGCATAGTGAGACCCTGTCTCAAAAACAAAACAAAACAAAGAATGTGGTTTGCTAACTGTCTTATGCACCAGGCTATAACCTGTTAAAGGGCATGTGGACTCTATTACAGTCCCTAGTAGACAGTAGATATACGAGTAAAATTTATGTCCCTAGCCAGCCCAAGGGCATACACCTGTAATCCCAGCTACAGTACTTGGGAGCTGAGGCAGGCAGGAGATTTCTTGACTTTAGAACTTTAAGGCCAGCCTAGGTAGCATAGTGTAAACCCCATCTCTTTAAATAATGGGGAGAGGTGATGCTGGGGATGTAGCTTAGTACTAGATTGCTTGCCTAGCATGGACAAGGCTTGGCCCCAGCATACACACATACACACACACTTCCTCTGCTTCCTACTCTTTCCTTTTCCTGCTCATCATTCTACCAGGTTCCTTTCAGTCCCCTCTCTGAAGTACGTGAAGCTCAGTAGTTTAGAGAAGTGACTTTGGAACCACACTGCCTGGTTACAAATCCTGGTTCTATTAGAACCTAACTGTGTAATCTTGGGTGGGTTATAAAACCTCAGTGCCTGAGGGTTTTATTTTCCTTTTTTTTTTTTTTTTCCTTCAGTACTGGGGATTGAACTCAAGGTCTTCTCATTAAGCTACATCCCCTGCTCTTTTTTAAAATTTTGAGACAGGCTGGGCTCAAACTTGTGAGTCTCATGCCTCAGCCTCCCAGAGTCCTGGATTTATAGGCATGCACTATTGTGCCAGCATAGTCTTGAAATTTATTTTCATAAAACATAATATTGCATAAAATTGATATGCCCTAATGGTGGCAGTTAAAGATTTAATTGCTAGAGACTAACAGAACCCAAAATGATAGTGCTTATACATATAAAGCTTAGTGCAGAAAAAAGGCCTGATAAAGGAACAGCATTATAGGAAAGGTCTGCATTAAAGCCATGGTGTCTCATAGCCAGGGGTCCATAGAAGTCAGGCAAGAGCAGCAATATTCCTCCCTCTGGATGCCCCTCCTCTCTCAGGTCAAAAGCTATGTGTACACTGAGCACCTTAGAACTGGGAGACCAAATGTCTCAGCTAGAACTTCTGTGTGAGTGACTACATTATTTTTTTCCTTTAGTGCTGGGAATTGAATCCCAGGGCCTTGTGCATACTAGTGAATTCATTCTGATTTTTTCGCCTGGTTTGTGGGGCCTTGTTTAAAAACATAGCTCCAAAAAATGACCTCCTGTAATTTTTATTTAACAGGTACTAAGTGGAATTTCTTAACGTTTAATTTGAAGCTCTGCTGAGTGTTATGTGGGAAGCAGGGTAATGATCAAAGAGGATTGCCCAGTGTTTATATAGAAGCTTTAATCTATTTTTGTGTTCCCTCTGTTTAGCCATTAAAGTTCAAAATGGTAAATGAAGATTTTTTTTTAGTTTGACTGCTTTTTAAGATATGATGCATATGTCATACAATTCATCCATTTAAAATGCACAATTTTACAAATTTTAGTTTTCCTTCCATTACCACAACCACCTTTAGAACATCTCATCACCTTAAAAATATTGTCACCTCAAAAAAAAATTTTTTTTTTTTGGGTACTAGGAATCAAACTCAGGACCTCATGCTTGCCAGGCAGGTGCTTATGCTGCTGAGCTATATCCCCAGCCCTGTCACCTAAAAAATAAACCCTGTATCTTATACCTCATTTCCTTTTCCCCTCAAGCCCTAGGCAATCACTAATCTTTCTTCTTCTCTATTTGCCTACCATGGAAATCTTATATAAATCAAATCATAGTATGTGTCTTTTGTGCCTGGCTTCTTTCACTTAGCATAATGCTCTCAAGCTTCATCCATGCTGCACCATATATCAGTACTTCATCCCTTTTTAGGGCTGAATGATAGCCCATTGTGTGGTTATCCATTCGTAATTTGATGAAAATTTGTGTTGCTTCAGCCTTTTGGCTATTATGAATAATGCTGCTGTGAACATTTTTGTACAGGTTTTCATATCAAAAAACATTTTCATTTCTCTTGAGTATACGCCTAGGAGCAGAATTATTGGATTGTCCTGCAATTCTACGAGTAATCATTTGAGGAAGATTCAGGCTGTTTTCCAAAGTGGGTGCCCCATTTTACATTCCTGCCTGCAATAGATGAGTGTTCAGTTTGCCCATGTTTTTGTCAGCACTTATTATTATTATTTTTTATTCTGAATCAACATAGTGAGTGATTAGTACTATTTCACTGTGATTTGGATTTGCATTTCCTTAAAGGTTAATGATGTTGAACATTTCCATGTGCTTATGGGCAATCACTTAGATTTATGTCAGAATCAGATTGAGAATGAAAAGCAAAGACCTATATAGAATTGGCATTTTAAAAATCCAAACCAATGGTGTGGGGGAGCTACAGGGAGGGAAGGGGAACAGGAAAAAAGAAGAATCTAGGTACATTTTGTACAGATACAAATTCCCTGTGATGAATGTGATCAATATGAATGACAAACACGGACTAATTTTAAAAAATATTTTAAAAATAATAAATAGTCCAAATCAAGAACTGGCCTAGTTATCTGGAAATTAGGCAAGATTGAAGCAGTTATATTGCTGTTCAAGACTATAGCTAAGAACTGGGAAATTTTAAATTAATAACTTCAGTCAATGAAGCAAGATTCAGAATTTAGATGTCAGGAATCAAAAGTGAAGGAGTTTCCTAAATTACGCTCAGGGGTGCTAGAACCACACCATTGTAATCAGCTCTAATCAAGCCAAGCCAGAGACTAGACGCCATGGGGGTGACCATACTTGTTATATAGAATGTTATCCTTGGTTTATTCCTCTGCATGAGGACCAAGGAGATGTGAAGCAAGGTCAGTATCCACATCTGCTACCAGGACCCTGACATATGCAAGAAGAGAAAACCCAAGAAGGTATACATTGAGGAAGCAAAAATAAATTTTAATTATGTTTAGATGTGCCTATACTCCAATTTACTTTTACAGAAACTGCAATGAAAAATATCACCACCGCAAAGCTAAGCTTCAAAAGGTCAAGGATCGTTTAGTTCATGAAATAGAAATACGAAATAAGAGAATTAGACAACTTGAAGATGAAACTGGAATATTGCAACAGAGAATTAAATCGGTGAGAAATAAAAATGTGTACTGATGCAGTGACTAGCCATTTTGAGAAAGCCCGTGCATTTTTAAATTATTTGTGGTCTATTCACAGTCTTTGTTTTCATTTCTTTTTTTGTGGGAGAAGGTACCATCTTTCAAAGTGAGTAATTTTTTAAACCATGCAAAACAGTAAAAAAGATTTGAGTATTGCTAAATCAAATTGGACACTAAAAATATTCTGCACTGCTAGTTTCTATCTTGCCTTCTAGTGAATTTTTTGTCAGTATTGGAGACTTAGCGCAGGCTGCATCTCCAACACATTTTTTTTTGAGATGGTGTCTCCTTAAGTCATTAAGTTGCCCAAATGGGCTAGAATTTGCAATCCTCCTACCTCAGCCTCCCAGAGTGCTGGGATTACAAATGTGCACCACCACACCCAGTCAGGTATTTTTTCTTGAACCTTCCTCTGTAGAATCTTTCAAACCGTCCTTAGTAACTTATTCCTGCTTTATGTACCCTTCACGTTGCTTCAAACTTTAGTGTCAATTTTAAGTGGCAATAGAAACAGGAAACCCCTATTTCTTTACCAATTATTTTTCTTCTTTAAAAATTTTTTTCCATATCAATTCTTGAATAGTGCCTTTCAACATTTTTTTCTAAATATCTCTCATTTCTTTATGCTTCTCTTATTGGCTTATTAGTATATGGGTAAGAAGGAAATGGGACAGATGAATAGAATCAAATACAGAATGGTCCTGAGATCTTTCAACTACATAAATTAGAAGTGGAGAGCAATGGACTAGCCCCGTCCCTTCTTGGAATCTCCAGCTGATTGCAGAAGACAGTGGCCATCCTGGTTCATGGGTCCACTAGAAATCTCATCAGCCCCCATCCTTGTGCTGCCTGCCTTCCATGTGTAAACATCTGTGTGGAGACAGGCCCCTGTGACAGCAGGTGTACTTCCTCTCCTCCAGACTGGGTGTGGTGAATAGTGCCCCCCAAAACCACATCTACCCAGAACCTCAAAGTGTGACCTTACTTGGAAATAGGTCCTTTGCAGATATAATTAGTTAAAATGAGGTCATCCTGGATCAGGTGGATTCTAAATTCAATATGATGTGTTTGTATAAAACTTCTAGGACCATGAGAAAATTAATTTCTGCCATTTTAAATCACTCAATTTGTGGTAATTTGCTATGGTGGTCCTAGGAAGCCACTGTACTGACTGATAGCCTCACAGGTCTCCAGGAAACACCCTAGGTATCACCAATAAGCAGACGCTAAGAAAGGAACTTGATCATTTGCTCACTGCCATTGAAGGGTTCTGAGGGGTTTAGCCTTGGACTTGGATTCAAATTCTAGCCCTGGCATACAGTTTCATGACTTTGGACAAGCTTCGATGTATCGTTTGCCTCATCAGCAAAATGGAGAAAAATTTCTCCACCTTATACATAAGGCTTTGGGGGGCTTTTTGGTTTGGGTTTGGGTTTTGATTTTCTTTGAATGAAGTCCCTCTAACTAGTCCAGACTGGCCTTGAACTTGCTATGCACCCCAGGTTGACCTCATAGTCACAACTCTCCTCCCTCAGTCTTCTGAATGCTGGGATTACAAGTATGTGCCGCTGTGCCGGGTTTACTTGCACACACACACAGGTTTTGTGAGAATTAAAATATAAAATTGTTAAAGTGCCACATGTACATTTTTCATAGGTATCGTTTTCCACTTTTGTGTGTAATCTTTTAGAAAAACTGTTGACAGATGGATACATAGTTCACAAGACAAAGTGTGAACCAAAATAGAAATACTTAGCCTCGAGAAGACGGATGTGACAGCTTTTAATGCCACAGTGTGCATAGAAAAGCTACACTTACTTCCTGGTTCTCCCAAAACTAATGCCTTTTCTTCTAGCTTTATTCCAACAGTCTTCTCTTTATGCAGCAAGTCATTTGAGTCCTCTAACCATTGTGACCATCCAAACCAGATTTTCCCAATATTTTACCTTATTTTCACAGCAAGTGTCCTAATTTGGGGGTGTGTTCTAAATATGGTGTTTCCAAAGGGCAGGGTGTCTTCCCCATCTAATACCCTTTCTAATCTAGTTATATATATAGGACATTGTCTGTGAAATGGCAGCTTCTATTCTCAACCCTTGCTAGTACATTAGT
The DNA here is from genome assembly GCA_004363535.1 of Dasyprocta punctata. Lineage (NCBI taxonomy): Eukaryota > Metazoa > Chordata > Mammalia > Rodentia > Dasyproctidae > Dasyprocta > Dasyprocta punctata. Next base: position 72,836 of record RJWM01005264.1, on the reverse strand, counting down.
AATTAAATATCCTTAAATAACAGCAGATGAGACTATCAGTAGACACTATAGGGTCCTGGAGAGGCTTTAAAATGTAGGATGCTTTGTTTCAGAACATAATGTCACCTCTTTCTTTATACATCTTTAGTAGTAAATGGACAGTCTTTTCTGAATGATCTACATTAATAGTTTATTTAAAATAAACATATAAAATTGCTCCTTTTTCCTGGTATTATGGGTACATATCTGTAACCTTAACTATTAAGGAGGCTGAATTTGGAGGACTGCAAGTCTAATCTGGGCAATTTACCAAGACCCTGTCTCAAAATAAAAAACAAAAAAGGGCTGGGAAAGTGGTTTGGTGAAAAAGCATTTGTAAGACCAGGACCAAGAAAGGAAGGCAGAAAGGAAGGAAGGAAGGAAGGAAGGAAGGAAGGAAGGAAGGAAAGAAGGAAGAAAAAAAAGGCCCCCCCTTAATGCTGTTATTCACTCATCTGCCAAAATTATTATAATTCCCACACACACATCCCACTCGCCCCCACTGCTGGCAGGGGGTGGAAACAAAAATGGAAAAGTGATGAAGGTGCTTACCACTGACAGGTCATTAGTGAGGTGAAATCAGCAGTTACACATATTGGGGCTCTAAACTGATCAAGAGTGATATTTATCAATATCTGTGAACTCTTTCAGTATGGGAATGTTAGTATCTTTTCACAAAATGTACTCCTTTATCACTTCAGCTGAAACTTCACAACCTACTGCTTTGGGGGAAATCATTAGTAGAAAATGAAACACAGTGTTGAACTAGAAACCATCTCAGCGCTGTCACTGCAGGCAGAGTCTCCTGCAGGAAGAGACACGGATGTGGCTTCCCAAGCCAGCTGGGCTCCTGACACTGATTGCCTGGCAAGAGGGATAGACCCTATCTCCCGCCCTCTTCCCTACAAAGAATACGGGATCTTACTGGAGGTTGAACATTCAGATATCTTTAAATGTTTATGCAAAAGAATGATTAAAAGTCCAAATAAAATAGATTACATAAAGTAATCAAAATGCACTCAAGAACATCTAGTTAGGAATGAATGACAATGTCACCAAACAGGTGGAGACAGATTAGAGAACAGGAGACAGAAGGTAAATAAGAACATTTTGTGAGAGTTTCCAAACATGCTTCCATTTCTGATTCTTTTCTTTGCCATGATAATCTCTAGGAGAAGAAATTCCAGGACCAGATCTTGGCCCAGAATGATACCCTACTCCTAGAAAAAAGGAAGCTTCTAGAACAAGTCCTCAATCAAGAAGAATTGATCAGCAGCAACAAAAGCATAATCTCTTCAATTCAGAGCAAGTAGGTGCAGCCATGCCTGAGAGCCACTGGACTCCCAAAAAGAATGTTCCTCCCTCAGCCATCAGATGATTCCAGCAACTCTTAGTTTGTGGCATGGCCCAGTGGTGCTGAAGCTATGGCACACACGCTGTGGCAGGCTGTTTGTATTACTGAAAGCTCTAAAACATTTGCCATTACTGGCCTAGTCTAACTTTTGCTGTGCTGTCTGCTGTTTGCACAAGATCATGCAAGTGGCAGAAATTGTGAAATTAAAGAAACTGTTATCTGGGTTTGATGGTGCACACCTGTCATCCAAGCCTTCTGGAAGGCTGAAAATCCCAAGTTTCAACCCACCCTGGGTCATTTAGAAACTTAACAAAACCTACCTCAAAAAAAATGTTTTTTAAGTTTATAAAAGGGCTTGGGATCTGCTCAGTGTGAAGGCCCTGGGTTCAATTCCTAGTACCACACAAAAAATAAATAGAAATAGACTGTCATAAAGGTGGCAGGCTCGTCATTCAGATAGGCTCTCTCATAGCAATGTGTTCTCACTAAGGACCCAGCTATATCTCTGTGTGTTGATGCTACTTTTTATCATTCGATATCTATGGGATTAAGGTAACCCAAGAGAGACTTAGGTTTATAGGAGTGATTTAAAATCATGAAAGCTATAGGATACTAACATATTTGTAGTAAGAAGTATGTAAAGCAGATAGGAATTAGCATCATCAGCAACATCTCCATAGGTGAATTTAATCACACTCAAAAGTTCTCTTAGTTGGGCAGGGTGGTGCATGCCTGTAATCCTACCACTCGGGAGGCTGTGGCAGGAGGATTGCCATGGGTTCAAGACCAGCCTGGGCTACATAGTGAGTTCAAGGACAGCCTGAACTCCATAGCAAGACTCTGTCTCAAAACAAACAAACAAACAAAAACATGTAAGTTCTCTTACAGCAAGAATTAGAACAAAGAGAATGGGTTGATCTTGACATATAAAGTCACTGAAAATAACTATAATAATTAACATTGTTAAACTGGGTGTGGTGGCACACACCTTTAATCCCAGCACTCGGGAGGCTGAGGCAGGAGGATCGTTGTGAGTTCCAGACCAGCCTGGGCTACAAAGTGAGTTCAAGGCTAGCCTGAACTGCATAGTGAGATCCTGTCTCAAAAAATAGGACTGAGGATTTAACTCAGTGGCATAAGGGCTTGCCTGGCAGGCACAAGGTTGTGAGTTCGATCCCTGGTACAAAAAATAATAATAATCAACATTGTTTAAGCACTTATTACATATTAGATATACTAGCTTCTGTTCCAATATCTGCCCCCACTTTCTCTTTTAATCTTGACACCATATTGTTAGCCTTATGGATGAGATGTTAGAGAACTCACCCAACCTGTCAGTGGCCAAGCCCATGTGGATCTCAGTGTCCTGGGCCTGGACCATAGCACCATACAGTCAACTACTTTGGATTCACACTGCTCTGAGCATACCTGGAGAGTGTCTGATTTTCTTTTATGTTCATGTTTCCCCTTTTCTACAAGCCATATAAATCATGCCCTGCTTAAACTATATCATGGCTTCTGACAATTTATTGATGAAGAAACTGTGACTCAGATTTGTAATCTGCTAAAGGTTACACAGCTAGGAAGTGGTGAATCCAGAGCTCAAATGTAAATCTACAATCAAAACAATTTTGTTATTGTTTCTCTCAAATGAACTGTAGCCCTAGATAAATGAGTATGACATAATGATTAAGAGATCAGACTTAGAAGTCTTAAAAGATCTGGCTTCACATCCCAGTTCTGTTTTTATGTCCTCAAGGACATTACCTTCCCTTCCGTGAGCCTGTTTCCTCAACTATAAAATGAGCTTCAAAACAGCATACCTTTCATAGGATAGTTTTGAGTATTAATAAGCTAATTGATGAGTTTTCAGTTCTTCCTGTGTGGGTGGGTTACAGGGCCTAAGCACAGGGTAAGAGGCTGAGGAGTGACTACTGCTGCTACTGCTGTTTCTTTTCTATTTGTTTTGTATTTTTTTGTTTTTTATCACTTTCTCGAATATTCTTCAGGACATTTTGGAGTGCTGGTTTGGTGATCATAAATTTCCTCAAGTGTTCTTTGTCATGGAATTATCTTCTTCAATTTTGAAAGATACTTTCACAGGCTACATCAGTCTGGGTTGGAGATTGTTTTCTTTCAGGGTTCTTAGCTCTCCTTGACTTGGTGGTTTATATTGAGAAGTCTGCTGTGATTCTGACAGACTTCTTTTATTAGGTAACTTGTTTATTTTCTCTAGCACCTTTTAATATTCTGTTCTAGTGTTGAATTTCTGGAATCTTGACTAATATATTCCTTGGTGTAGTTTTTATCATGGATAATTGGATTTGAATATGCCTCACTTATCTGTGTGTCAAATTCTTTTGCCCTTCTTCGGAAATTTTTTTTGCCATGACTTCTGTGAACAGGTTTTTTATATCATTTGTGCTATCTCCTGCTTTTTTATTAACTCTGGTCAATCTTACATAATTCTTCTTTGCATCATCTAGCAGCTGCTAGATTGATTTCTCATGGTCCCTTACTATTTTTAAGAAATCTTTCTTTTCATAAAAAAGAAATCTCTCTTTTCATGATTGATAACCACAATCCTATCTTGCATATCTGAAATTCTGTCCTCACGCTGGATCATTCTGTGGCATATACTTTCAATGGAATTTTTAATCTCTTGAATTTCTGTTTGAATCTGTTTCATGGATTCCATTTTTTTTTTTCTTATGTTGGGTGTTCATAGTTTCCATCATTTTCCTAAGCTTCTCTATTTTATTTTATTTGTATCTGCTCTAGTGTCACTAAGCATGTCTTTCACTATGGTCACCATCACAGTAGTTACCTGAGAAATTATTTCTGGTTTGATTTTTTTCTAGAGCCTCATTTATTTGCTTTGTTACTTCCTCTGTTATCCCTTCAGAAAGTCCAGGTGGATGGCTTGTGAATTGTTCCACTTCATTGCCTTTGGTGAGCTGAAAGTCTAGAGTTGCATCTTGTTTAAATGTCATATCATTTTCTATATTTTTAGCTTAATTCCTGGGTTGGTGCTTGTAAATTGCTTGTGGTGAGTAGCTTTATTGCTAGGATTTAGAACCTCTAGGAAATGACTACTTCTCAGAGGTGTCTTCTTGGTATAGCTGGCTTTTGAGTTTTGAGTTTGTTTGCAAGACCTTACCTCTTCAGTTTATTGAGGATAAGACATTTCTGCCTAGTTGACCCAGCCCATGATTCTTTGGCACTGGCCTATAGTATTTTGTATGACTCTTAGGCAATCTCAGTCTTGGTATACCAAGAACAACTGATTAGACCAATTATGTCACCTTAGCTAAAGTGGTACAATCAGCAATAACAACAGCATCAAACACAGCCCAGAAAATGACAAAACTGAGATAACTATTAATTTGCCACCTTTAACTGTATGAACTAGATTTGTGGTTATATAACAAAATCTAAAACCAGAAAATTGTATGCAGGAAGTAAGCCCTCAGAGGAGAAAATTTAAAAGTGGTTGGGGGAAATTACAGAAAAAGAAGAGGAAGAGATTAGGAGCAAGGCTGGAAGACAAAGAAAGATGATGCAAACTTTGGGAAACTAATGAAGAAGACAAGAGGAAAAGAGAGAAGAAAGAAAGAAAAATAAGAACAGAACAGAACAACAAAAGCTAGAAACTGTGTTCACACTCATATGAAAACAAGAACAATCATGAAAAAAAGCAAAATAAAACAAAGAAAAACCAAAAAAAAAAAAGAGAAAAATAAGAAAATAATGTCAACTTCAAGGCACGTCTCTGCTGTTGCTAGTAGAAAGCATGGGCAGACAGAGGCTAAATCTGAGTTAGTTAACCCTAGAAAACTGTAACTTTATGGCAGGGTAGTGGATAATTCCAGCAAGCCTTTATTTCCACTGAAGTTCAGGTTGGCTTCTAGCTATGAAGCTAGAACCAGATTTGCCCAGCCTACAGCAGTCTGTGTGCCTGCTACTGACTTGAACTTGGCTCCCTGACCCTATCATTGGGAGCCACTAGATAGAGCTGACCTGAAGATATTCTGAGTTCTGAGCTCAATGGGCTCCTCTTCAAGATGGCTACCAGCCAATCCTCTTCTCCCGGGGGACGTCTAATCCCAGATAACTCACCAGCCACTACAGCTCCCTGTGTTCACTGCTCCATTCCACTGGTGCATTTCTCTGTGGAAGCCTTTGGGGTTACCAGTAGTCACTTTACATCTGCAGGTTCAAGTTGCCCCTCCCATGCAGTGAGTCCAGGTTCAGGGAGAAAGCGCCACCTGCCATCTCCTTCTTCACTGAAGTCCCTCTGTTCACTCTCCCTTTGGCCTTCAATTCTCACTTCAAATACTTCCTGAGTCCTGGGGACTCACTTCCCTCCTTTCTTCCTCTCGTTGCTATATTCCAGTGTCTGGACACCAAATCTTGGAGAGGAGGTTCTTTGTCTGCTGCTCACCACTCTGCCATCTTCCCAGAAGTCTTGTTTTGTTTTTTAAAACATGGTCTTACTATATAGTTAAATATGGCCTTGAATTCACTATGTAACCCAACCTGTTCTCCAACTTGTGGTGATCCTCCTGCCTTAGCCTCCTGAGTACTGGGATTACAGGCTTGCACCACCACACCCAAACTGTTTCTTTTATTTTTAATTTTATTTTACTATTTCTATATCTACAAAAGAAGCAGAGCCAGCTCAAGGTGAGATAAAAAAAACAGACACAAGCAGTGTAGCTATAATATTTGAAGGAATACAGTTTAAATCCTATTTCTAAATGGGAACATATCTTTTCTTAAATGTCTCAAGGTCTGTAATTGTACCTTTCATATTCTTGCACCTATACTGTATTTCATTAACATATACATGCCAAAGGCTTATTAATTTTTACTTGCCTGTGGAATAGTGTAAGAATTATTCTGCCAAACTTGATTCTAAAATCTAGACAGCGTTCTAATTATGCCTCTGATGTATGCCATTCTTAGAGCATTTTTCCTGGATAAAGAAAATCAGCAACTACAGGAAAATCACTTCCGTCTCATGCAGCAAGTCATCCTCCTAGAGCGCATTTTATGGAGCATCCAGATTCACAGAAGAGAGGTATGATGTATATTTATTATTGAGTCCTTAATATGATGTTTTAGTTGCTAAGTTTGCTTTGCTCTCTCATCACCTTGATACAGTTATAGTCATGCTCTCAGGCTCGTAGTGGGCTGTGACCCTTAGACTGCCTCTCTTCATCAGTCTAGCTTTTATTAAACACTCTCCTAACAGGGGATATTAAAGCAATTTGTGTTACGCCTCTGAGTATCTTCCTTGACACACTATACTGTCATTGTTTTTCTTTTCTTTTCTTCTCTATCTCATTAAATCAAAAGTGAGATCCCAGAGGGCAAGAACTGTAGCTCATACATCACTCTGTGGACAAGTGCTCCATAAATTTTGGAGAATGAATGGATGTAAATGTTTTCCTTATTCTGAACAACCCTGTTTGCAATGTTTCATTCTAGACCCATTTGAAAAGAAAGATGAACAAATATGAAGCTCAGGGAAATAAAGTGAAACTAGACTAGGTTTCTAATGAGTTGACTAAGGAGAGCATCTGAGTTACAGAAAATCAGTTATATTCCAACAATTCCGACAGACAAGAAGCCCAGAGAAATGCAGAAAATAACAGGGTTTCAGAAAATATACAGAATCTGGCTGGTAAGCAAGTCAGAAAGGGAGACTTCTCTGAGCAAAGGTATACTGTCTTAGTTACTTTTCACTCGTTGCCGAGACAAAATACCTGACGCCCAAAGTTAGGGAAGGAAAGGTTTATTCTTACAGTTTCTTGGGAGTTTCAGTCCATTAGTTGGCTCCAAGTCAGCATGGCGGGGTAGGGCTGCCTTTCATGGCAGCCGCGAGCAGCAATGCGCGCTGGTGAGAGAGAGACAGAGAGAGAGAGAGAGAGAGAGAGAAAGGGAAGAGGAAGCGGAAGCGAACAAGAGGAAGACCCGCCTTCCCTTACACTGTATCTCAGCTCCACCCCTGGGCGGGTGTAGCAGTCACGTCATTAATCCTGGCGCTAGACAACAAACTGATCACAAGCATCAGACTCAGCCCCATCAAAAGTACATGAGGACTTGGAGGTACATAGCATATTACCCAATACATATACTATACTCTGAATCAGGCATAGAGGTGGCTTCCTTCTTTCCCTGGTTTGTATCACCTAGAAGACATTCTTTCCCAAGATGCTTCACAATAGATCCTGCTTCTTGGGCACTGTTGCTATGAGTATAAGACCTGCATTTTGTTTTGTCTTTGAAAGATAGTTATGTCAAGCTTTTTGAGTTGTTTTGAAGGTTTTAAGAAAAGTAAAACTGCCAGATTATATGCCCTGATTTCCAACAGTTTATCTTTGCTAGAGCAACAACTGTTCCCATTTGTGTAGTCATTTACTCAGTCACTAGATAAACATTGATTTCTGGAACCACAAAGACAGTATGTTTCCAGATCTTCAGTCTGGTAGAAAAGGATAGACACAAACTTTCTTAGTTACATTTTTCACTGCTGAGACAAAATATCTGATACCCAAGGTTAAAGGAGGAGAAAGGTATTATTTAGCTCACAGTTTGTAGAGGTTTCAGTTCATAGTTGACTGGCTCCAAGGTGGGGTGGCATGGGAGAGGAGATCACAGAGGAGAAACAGTTTATGGCAGGCAGAAGGCAACAAAATCAAACAATTGACAATAGCAGCTTCTTTCTGCCCCTTTTATAGTCTATCTAGGCTAACTGGCTTTGGCTGGGTGCCAAATGAATCAATGAACTAATTTAGTACACACACTTAATCCCAGTATTACACATTCTAGATCCAGCCACCTCTGAAAAAGCCCCACCTATGGCTCCATGAGGCTTTGGAGGGACACCTAGATACAAGTTATAACACATACATAAGTATTACAGTATTACAAGACTTTGAAGACTTAGTGAGGCATATGATGGGGCTAACAGCTTTGAGATCCACAACATTACCTTCAAAACAGGAAAATAAATGTTACCATGGGTCAGAAATGCAGTACATCAAGCTCAATATACCATGTGTATCAGAAGTATCAAGTTGTAATCTTCACACCTACTGGAATAAACAACTCTAAAATTGTTTTTAAGCTTAGAATCTCAAGTATCCTCCAATTTGTTAACATTATTTTATACAGAAGGGAAATAAAACCCAGGGAGGTTAGGTGATATGCCTGAATCTACAGTTACTGCTTACATTTCCCAGATCTCTCAGTTCTCATTGATGAATATTACACACTGAAAATAGACCAGTATCTAGATCCTTGAGATCAGACTTACTGCTCTTATTTCCTTTGATTTAACACCTAAGGGGCTAAGAGGAAGACAGCCTGTCATTTGTTGAGCATTAACTACGTACATGGTATTATGCTAAGTATTTTACATGTATTTTCATTTAACCAACCAAATAATATTATCTGATAAGCTTTTTGTTCTTATTTTCACAGCTGACGAAACTGAGATCTAGATAGATGAAGAGATGTCATTGCTCATGGTTATATAGTTAAAAAGTAGAAGAGCAACAATGGAAACAAACTCCCTGGCCCCTTGTTCTTAGCCATTATTTCATTGTACTAGTCTGTTTTTCATTACTGTGACAAAATACCTGAGTCAGGCTACTTCTGAAAAAAACAAGAGCGTTTTAGCCCACAGTTTTAGAGGCTCCAGTCTCTAAATCAATGGTGATGCCATTGATTCAGCCTCTGGTGAGCTCTGAGCAGCAGAGGACATCATGGAGGGAACGTGTATAAGAGTGAGACCACTCTGTAAGATGGGAAGATAGAGAAGCTAAGGTCCTACATTCCCTATCCAGGGCATGTCCCTAATTGACCTAAGGACCTCCCACTAGCCACTACCTCTTAAAGGTTCTGTGTATCTCCCGACATTAACAACTTCCTATATTGACTCCCCTTTCCACTTTATGTTCCACACTTTCCAGGCCCCTGAACCCAATATGCTATCAGCTCCCAGCTCTTGTACAAAAGCTCTTTTCCTCCATTACCTTCTCCTAGGACTTCCTCCCCTGAAATTTATCTCAGCTGGTTCCTGCTATCCCTTTTAACTCAACCTAAATATCTCCCCTTTCACACAGATTTTTCTGAATTCTTCCTTCTTGAAACCTGGCTTTGTGTTCTTGACAGATTTTTCTTACTGTATCCTATATGTCAAGTCTAAGTTCAGCCAGTCATGGTCACTGAATGCCTGTAATCCCAGCAATCAGGAGGCTGAGGCAGGAAAGCTGCTGTCAGTCTGAGGCCAGCCTGGGCTACAGAGTAAGAACCTATTTCAGAAAAGAAAGAAAGAAAGAAAGAAAGACAAGAGAAAAAAATTTTTTTGTTTTCATTTTGTTGTTTTGTTTTGTTTTGCTTTGTTTTGCAACACAGTCTTGTTGCTATGTAGTTCATTCTGGTCTTGAACTCACTATATATTTTTATCCATGCTGGCCTCAAATTCAGTGATCCTTCCACCCCAGCCTCCTGAGTACTGGGATTACAGGCATGCACTACCATGCCTGGCCAAAAAAAAAAAAAAAAAAATTAGCTCAGTACCTTACTACTTATGTGAAGAAGATGTTTCATTTTTGGTTCCCTCATCTGAGAAAATGAAATAATAACTCAAAAGATGTTTGTTCCACACAAAAACTCATACACAAATGTCATAGCAACATTATTCATAATATCCATGAGGTGTAAACAATGAAATGCCCATCGAGCAGTGAAAGGATAAGTAAAATGTGGCATATCCATACACATGACTACATATATATACCACAATGATTGGATCATAAAAAGGAATGAAGTATTAATCTATGCTATAACATGGATGAATATTAAAAATAGTTTCTAAGTAAAAGAAGCCAATCACAAAAGACCATGTGTGATTCTATTGATATAAAATGTACAGAATAGATGTCTTAGTCACTTTTCTCATCACTTGGACAAAATACCCAACTTCCACAACTTAAAAGAAGAGAGGTTAATTTTGGCTCATGTTTCAGAAAATAGTCAGTTGACGCCAAAGAAAGAACAAAATGCATAGGGCAATGGTAGGGGAAAGCTACTCATTGTATGGTGGACAGGAAGCAGGAAAAAAGGATCTGAGGAGAGATATAAACCCCCAGTGACCTATCTCCTCTGAACAAACCCTGCTTTCCAATAGCAAGTCAGTTATAACACCCTCATAATCCAATTACACTTCAAAAACCCTGACTATGAGTGCGTGAGACTTTGGAGGGACATCTAGATGTAAACCATTACATTCCCCTCCGAAGCCCCAAAAGGCTCATATACATTTCTTTACATAAAATGCACTTAGTTTATCTCTAAGAGTTACCAAAGTCCTAACAGTTTCAGCATTGCTGAACGGTCCAAGTCCACAGTCTCCTCTGAGACTTAAGGCAAACCCTTAGCCATAATCTCCTGTAAAAATAAAAAAAAATAGTTAAATACTGCCAACATACAATGAGAAAGACTAGAAGGATAAAACGCAATGGAACTAAAGCAAGACTGAAACTCAATAAACTTTAAATCCTATAGCTTTATATCCAGCATCTTAGGCAGGTGTGGCAATATGTAAGCTCCAGTGGTTGGGCAGCCCCACCCCTACAGCATTGCTGATGGTTGCGCCCCTCTTGGCTTTTCTCTTGGGCTGGTTTTCCTCAGATGTTCCATGTTCCTGGGCTCTCCAACTTTCTGGGCTTTCTGCTGAACTTCTGGCTTCACACTCACAGCTTCACACACTGCCCTCTCAGAGACACACTGCCTGGCTTCCAAGGCCTTCTTCTGAAATCTGGGTGGAAGCTTCTATTACCCTGTAACTCTTGCATTCTGCATGCCTATAGAATCAGCCTTGGAAGGATAATACCAAAGTATGCTGCCAAGCCAGGCGTGGTGGCGCACGCCTTTAATCCCAGCACTCGGGAGGCTGAGGTAGGAGGAGCATTGTGAGTTCGAGGCTGGCTTGGGCTACAATGCGAGCGCAAGGCTGGCCTGAGCTACACAGTGCAACCCTGCCTTAAAAAAAATCAGGGCCGGGAGTTTGGCTCAGCAGCTTATGCACCTGTCAGTAGGCGCAAGGTTGTGAGTTCAATCCCTGGTGCCGCTAAAAAAAAAAAAAAAAAAGTATGCTGCCACCTAAAGCAGTGGCCAGACCCTTTTGCATAATGACTATAGAGGCCTCTGAGTGTCTGGGTGGCTAAACATTGTGAACTAAATTCTGGGGAACCAATACCCTAGGCTGCCATTTGGGAGCACAGTGTTTTGGAGCTCTTTATTCGCAATGGGGTTCTTTGTGTTCCTGACATGCCCTTAATCATATTTCCTATTGTCCTGATCCAAAGTACTATACTTGGCTTCTTTTTAATGCTAGTCTTTCTGGCAACCAACCTCTCCTCTGCTCTGTCTTTGCAGGTACTTTCTTTCTGGTAAAACCAAAAGCGTTTTAAGTGGGCTTTTTGTTCTTGTATTTTAGTATAAACCTGACTGAAATCCCCCAAAAGTATCCATGCCACAGCTCCAGCATTGAGCAGCCTTGAAATTTCTTCCACAAGATTAATCAGTCTGTTTCACTTAATCTCGGCCTCTTGTAGTCTCAGGACCTGAGCAAAATATAGACAAATTTTCCACCAAAGCATTAAACAGGTGGTCTCAGAGTCCAACTTCCAATGGAGTCTTTTTTCCCAACTGAAACCTCTTGAGCCAGGTCTTTACCATCTGCATTTCTGTCCACATTCTGGTCTTTTGAACTTCAACAAGAATCCTTCATCAAGTTTGGCTCACAGCATTCCAGGGCTTCTCTCATTGGTATCTTCAAATCTTTCCAAGCTCCTCCCTCAAACTGATTCCAAAGGCTTCTGAACCACATGTGTCTTAGTTACTCTTATAACTGAAAAATACCTGATACTCATAGTTAAAGAAAGAAAGGTTTATTTAACTCACAGTATGTAGAGGCTTTAGTTCATAGTTGGCTGGCTCCAAGGCAGGATGGCAATGCAGAGGAGAAGCAGTTCATGAAGGGCAGAAGGAGCAAAGTAGTAAAGAAGCAAAGCACCAAACAACCACAGCAGCCCTCTTTCTGTCTCTTGTATTCTGTCCACACTACCCATACTTAGCCTAGATAGCATTCACACCCAGGGAGGACCTTTCCATTAATCATCCCCAGAACTATGCCAAACCAAACAATAGACTAATTTAATAACAACATACTCTTGATCCCAGCATCACACACTTAATCCCTGAATTACACCAACATACTCTTGATCCCAGCATCACACACTTAATCCCTGAATTACACATTGTGGATCCAGCCACCTCTGAAACACCCCACCTATGACCACATAAGGCTTGGTGGGGACATCTAGATAAAAACCATAACAACATGGTTAAGTACAATCACAGCAACAACCCCACTTCTCTGATACCAAACTCTTAGTCACTTTTCTCATCAAAAATACCTAACATCTACAACTTAAAGGACGAGAGGTGTTTGTTTGTTTGTTTGTTTGTTTGTTTGAGACAGGGTCTCACTATGAAGTTCAGGTTGACCTTGAACTCACTCTGTAGCCCAGGCTGGTTTTGAACTTGCAACAATACTCTTACCTCAGCCTTCCAAGTGCTGGGATTACAGGCATGCACCACCAAACCTGGCTTGAAGAGAGGTTTATCTTGATTCACATTTCAGTACATGGCAAGCTGACTGCAAAGAAGAAACAGCATGGCAAGGGGCATTGCAGAGGAAAGCTGCTCATGGCATGGCAGACAGGAAGTAAAGAGAGAAGGAAAGAACAGGGGAGGGATATAAACCCTTACAGATCATTCCCTCAGTGTCCTGTTTCCTCCAACCAGATCCTGCTTCCCAGTAGCAAGTCAGCTATAATATACTCATAATCCAATTATTCTTCAAAAGCCCTGCCTATGAGTGCATGGGACTTTGGGGTAACATCTAGATATAAACCATAACAGTAAGCAACTCTGTAGATGCAGAAAGTAGGTTAGTGGTTTTCTACTACTGAGGGGTTCAAGGGATTTATACTGAGGGTGATGAAAATGTTTTAAAATTCACTGTGGTGATAATTGTACAACTCTTCAAATAATACTACTAAAAACCACTGAATTATGTGCTTTAGGTGAATGAATTATATGATATGTAAATTATACATCCACAGTCAGTACAAAAATAAAGATTTTTTTTGTGGTACAGGGGACTGAATCTAGAGTCTTCACACTGGGCTACATTTTCAACCCTTTTTTATTTTTTATTTTGAGACAGGATCTCACTAAGTTGTCCAGGTTGGACTCAAATTTGTGAGAGTCCTGGCTCAACCACCTATACAAAAATAAAGAAGTGTTTTTTAAAAAAGACGGTTGTTGGGGATGAAATAAAATAATGCACATAAATCACCTAGTATATTTTTTGGTAAAGAGCTGGCATCCAGGAATGATAGTATCTACCTCTTAATGCACATACATTTACTTTTCTTTTTTTTGAGACAGGGTTTTTCTATGTAGTTCAGACTGGCCTTGAACTCACTATGTAGTCAAGACAGGTCTCAAATTTGTCCTACTGCCTCAGCTTCCCAAGTTCTAGGATTGTAAGTATGTGTCACCATTAAACATTATTGACTTCCTGATGTGTGTCAGATATTATTTTCATATCATCCCTGAAAAATCAGATATTAACTATTATCCTCACCTTAGAGATGTAGGAATCCAAATTCAGACAGGTAAAGAGACATGACATAATGTAGCTGGTAGAGCCAGAATTTAAGCTTAAAGAAACAAAAGCATCCAAATAAGAAAGGTGCTGGGTATGGTCACTCTCTTGTATAATCTAGCACTTGAGAAGCTGAGGCAGGAGGATCATGAATTTGAGGCCATGTAGGAATACATAGTGAATTCAAGACCAGCCTGGACTACATAGTGAGGTCCTGTCCAAAATGAGAAAGAGGAAGAAGAGGAAAAGGGAGATGAGGAGTAGGAGAAAAAGGGAAGGAGAAGAAAGATGTGAAATTATCACTGCTGATATAATTCAACATGTAGAAATTCTTCAATACTCCATCAATAAAATTCTGTTAGACCTAATAAACAAATACAGTAAAGTCGCAGGATACAAAATCAACCCCACAAAAATCGATAGTATTGTATACACCAACAATGAATTTTCTAAAAAAGAAATTAAGAAAATAATTCCACTTATAATTTTATCAAAAAATAATTAGGAACTAGGCATGGTGGCACATGCCTGTAATCTCAGCATTCGAGAAGCTGAGGCAAGAAGATCAATGAGTTTGAGGCCAGCCTGGAGCTACATAGTCAGTTCACTGCCAGCCTGAACTACATAGTGAGACCTTGTCTCAATAACAAGAAGAAAAATAATAATTAGGAATAAATTTAGCTAAGGAGATGAATGATCTTGTACACAGAAAACTAAAAAATTTTGATGAAAAAAACTGAAAAAGACACAAATAAATGGAAAGACATCAGTGCTCATGGACTGGAAAAATTAGTATTATTAAAATGTCTATTTCCCTAAGCAATACTCAGATTCAATCCAATTCCTATCAAAAGTCCAATGTCATTTTTGCCTAAATAGAAAAAAAAATTCTAAAATTCATTTGAAGCCACAAAAAGCCCTGAACACCCACAAATCTTGAGTAAAAAGAACAAAAGGCCTCATACCATCTGACTTCAAAGTATAATACAGTATAAACTATAGTAATTGAAATAACATGATTACAAATGACCAACAGATACCTGAAAAAATGCTCTACATCACTAATCTTAGGGAAATACAAATTAAAACCATGGTGATGTATCACCTCATACTTGTCAAAAAGATAAAAGTAAATGCTGATGAGGACACAGAGAAACACATACCCTTGTATACTGTTAGCAGGAACAATATCGCTATTATGAAAAATTAATGTAGCCATTATATAAGACTGTATGGAAGTTTCCGTGTATATACCTAGAGGATTTCAAATAAATACATCCTTGTGTTTATTTTAACACTATTCATGATAGCCTAATTATGGAATCAATGTAAGTCCATCAATGGATGAATACATAAAGAAAATGTATATATACAGAGCGGGATACTATTCACCCTTTAAGAAGAGGGAAATGCTGTAATTTACAACAACATGGATGAACTGATAGGGTACTATGTTAAGTGAAATAAATCAAGATGACTACCCTTATTCTCGCTTACATGTGGAATCTAAAGCAAACAAACTCAAAGAAGAAAATAATGGAATGGTTACCAGAGGCTGAAGGATGGGAGAATGGGGCATTGTTGATCAAAATATATAGTTTTAGTTAGACAGGAGAAGTTAATAAATATGTGAATATATATATATAATTAGCTTAATTCAGTCACTCCACATTATGTACATATATCATCCATCATTTTATACCCCATAAATATATGCAATTATAATTTGTCAATACTGGTAACAATTTTTGTGCTTGTTTTTTTAAGACAAGGTCTCACTATGTAGCTCAGGCTCCCCTCAAACTTGCTATGCAGCCCAGGCTGACATTAAACTCACAATCCTTCTGCCTCACTCTTCCAAGTGCTGGGATCACAGCCATATGTACCATGCTTGGCTTCTAGTAAAATGTCTTAAATCATTCAGACCAGCAATATCCAAATATTTATGTTCTTGCATCTACATATTCATAGCAGTATTATTCAAAATAACAAAAAAGTGGAAACAACCCAATCTTCATTGCCTAAGGAATTGAGCAAAATGTTATATTCATACAATGGATTATTTAGACATAAAAAGAAATGCAGCTGGGTATGGTGGCACATGCCTGTAATCCCAGCACTTGGGAAGCTGAAACAGGAGGATTGCTACTATTTCAAGGTCAGCCTGGGGTACATAATGAGTTCAAGGCCAGCCTGAACTATTTAGTGAGACCCTACCCCAAAAAAGTAAAGGGAAAAGAAAGAAAAGAAAAGAAAATGAAGTACTGATACATGCTACAACATGAATGAAACTTGAAAGCATGCTAATGTTTTAGAGAAACCAGAAACAAAAACTACATGATGTATAATCACATTTGTATGAAAAGTTGTGAATAAAAAATCCATAAAGACAGAAAGTATAGTAGCAATTGCCAAGGGTTAGGAAGAAAGAGGAATAGCAGGACGAATGATCAAGGGCTTTGCAAGGGGAATGGTGTGATGAAAATGTTCTGGAATTAGATAGTGGGTAATAGTTGCTTACCTCTGAATATATGGAAAAGCACTGGGAGCTATGGATATACTTCGGCAGCATAAGCGCCTGCCTGGCAAGTGCAAGGTTCTGAGTTCAAACCCCAGTACAAAAAAAAAAAAATAAGAAAAAGAAAAGAAAGAAAAGCACTGCACATGTTAAGAGCTACATGTTATTATGTGAGTTGTCAACAAAGGAAGTTATTTAAAAGAAAAAAATAATACCAGGTATGGTGGTACATACCTATAATTTTAGGAGGAATTAAGGTTTAGGGAATTTAGTTCACTGGTAGAATGCTGGTCTAGCAAGTGTGAGGCCCTAAGTTCGGTCCTCAGCACCAAAAAATTAAAAAAACAAAACAAACAAACAAACAAAAAAAGACAAAAATAACGGGCTGAGAATGTAGTTCAGTGCAATAGCCCTGGACTCAATCCCCAGGACCAGCCCTCCCAAAAAAGATGTTTCTATTTTCAAAATATATATAACAAAGGAAAGAAACAAGATAAAGATAGAATATATAGGGCTATGTGTGTAGAACAGTGGACAGATATAAACAGATTATAGAGTTTATACTTTTTTTTCTTTTTTTGGTCTTTTTGAGACAGGGTCTCACTATGCAATTCTGGCTGGCCTCAAGCTCACTTTGTATCCCAGGTTGGTCTCAAACTTGCCTCAGCCTCCTGAGTGCTGGGATTACAGGCATGCACCACTATGCCTGGTTTACATTTTACATAATGAAGGCATACATATTGAAGAAACATATTGAAGGGATATTTTATATATTGAAGAAAGATTAGACTGACAGACTTACAGAACAGGTGAAAAGACAAGCAATTTTTTATTTATCTCTTTAATACTTTGTTGTTTATAGTATGTGCAAACATTATGTATTTTTATACCTGTATCTATATCTACATATTACAAGTTCTAGGCTCACATTGCCAATGGTTTATCATTATATTTAATATTAATCCTTTTTTTCCTTTCAGGAAACAATTAGTGAGATTCCTGAGCTTGAAGTATTGAATAAAATACTGCCTTTACCAAACTCTAGGTTAGTAAAATCAAGATAATCATCTACATGCCTCAGAGTCATAGCTGCTACCTAGTTCTAAACTGCTGGATTGAGAAAGCATAGCAGGGAGAGGGGGCTTCTATTTTTTAGTATTTGTATTTTCTCCCAGTTCCTTCTCCCCTTGCTACCCCTTTACCTCTTCCCCACAAAATCCTGATTTTAGGTAAGAGATAATCCACGAGTGCAGGTTTAAATTTTATTTGGTTTGATTGTTTTCTTCATGCTTGACAGTTATAAAAGGGTGAAATCATATCAATGTTATGCCCTTGCGAGCTCAAACACTTTCCAAGCAATCCTACCCATGTGATGTCCTCACACATGATCTTTCTCAGTTCCTCAGGAATAGGTTTGGGAGAGTCAGCTGGAAATATTCAAAAAACTGAAGAATGTAAGCCTGAAGCAGCAACAACAATCCCAGAATCCCCTGAGTCTCCTTCCCATTCACAGAATTCTGAAACTGGATACAAGATTGTGGCTTCTATGAAACAGACATACAGCCTACGAGAACAAGACCAAAATTCAAAAGTGTAAAATTACTGGTGTCTGAGACTATTTTGATCAAAATATGCCAATTGAAAGCTTGGACACAAAAATGGAAAATGATATGGAGAAGAGTTTCCACAGATCTCTACTAGATGTCAACCAAGAGTCTTCAAAATTGCTGATAAATTCATTAAACAATTTCTAAAAATGGATTTCTCATTTTTATTTGATATCCTCAAGTGCTCATATTGTTCAATATAATGACTTAAATTCAGTGATTTAATTAGATGTCTCTTTAGCAGAACACACTATAATTAACTCAGCATTCTTTCTCACTATCATGAGTAATTTTTATATTCAATTATTATTTAAAAACAAAAACAATGTATGTTTATTGTCTTTTTGAGACAGGGTCTCACTATGCAATTCAGGTTGGTCTAGAACTCACTTCATTGCCCAAGCTGGCCTCAAACTCAGTGATTTTCCTGCCTCAGCCTCTGGAGTGCTGGGATTACAGGTATGTGCCATTGTACCTGGCTAAAAACTATTTTTAAGCAAACCAAAAAACCCTCCTATAAATCTTTTTTTTTTTTAATTGGTGGTACTGAGGATTGAACCTGGCACCTTCACACTGAGCCACATCCCCAACTCATTTTATTTTCTATTTTGAGATAGAGTCTTTCTAAGTCACCAAGTTGCCCAGGCTAGGTTCACACTTTTGATCCCCCCCACCCCAGTCTCCCAGAGTGCTGGGACTGTGGGCATGTACCCTATAATACTGGCCCTGTAATTCTACATTCTTAACCTTTTTCATTTTAGAGTTATTTTTATAGTCTGATTTCATTTCATTGTTTCATTTTTGGCAAGTCCAGGGCTCAAACCCACAGTCTCATGCATGCTACGTGACATCCCTGAGTTTGAAGTACTGAATACATCTCCAGCCCATAGTCTGACTTTTAATTTAATACATCATGAAAACATTGTCAGTAGCCATGTGACATTCTCTCATGTTGTAGTCAGGGTTTTCCAGGGAAACAATTTAATACAGGGCACATAATTTATAGTATTATAATAGTAACCAAAGAGTCAAATACAAAAGAAATGCAGGAAATCTGTCCATACACTAAAGACTGCAAAAAGTAAATCTGTCCATACACTAAAGACTGCAAAAAGTCCAGCTGAGGGCCCAGATCCCATGGCAATGTCCTGCATGAGTCCAGCTGCAGACCTAGGGCCCATAACAATGTCTCATGCAAGTCTGTTTCATGGATCTGTGCTGGGAAGGCTGAAAGGTCAGCAGTGAAAGCTAGAAAGTCTGCGCCAGTGGAATGAAAGATCTGTGCCAGTGGCTTGAATGTTCTGCACTGGAGCCAGGAAGTGATGCTCAAAGTAAGGACCAGGGCTCCCCCAAAAAGTATCACAGCCATCCTCAGCGACAGTGAGTTCCCAAGTTCCTCTGACGATGAACAGCCAAGTTCAAATCAGGAAAGAAGCTCAACAAGCTCCTCCTAAACACCTCTTCCGCTCAGTTCTCCTTTTATCTTGCAACAGTCCTCAGGTGAGCCATCCACACTCAGCACCACACTTGTTCAGTTCAGCTGGTATTACAACTTGACCACTAGTTGTCAATCCAGCACACATGTTGATGCCATATAAATTATCCCTTTTTTATTTTTTCTGCTCTTTTAAAATTTGTTATATATATCAGTGGGTTTCATTTTAGCAGATTCATACACGCACATAACACTTGGATCATTTCCCTCTCCCTATCAAGCTCCCTGCTGGTTTCACATGGTGGTGGGGATTAACACATACATTCTGCTCATATCCATCCTCCCTGTTGCCCATCCTTATGTCTCCCCCTGCCACATTCATTCCCTTCCTCTTGTTCAACAGTAGTCTCTCTTCTGCTTTCTTATCATCTTTTTTAGATTCCCCATATTAGGGCAAACGAGATACTTGTCTTTTTGAGTCTCAATTACTTTGCTTATTATGCCTCAATAAAAATGGGTATAGAAGTAACTCTATAGTATGCTGACTTCAATATCTTTGGGTATATACCAAGAAGTGGTATAGCTGGAGGGAGCAAAAGTAGCTATATTTTCAGGATTTTTTTTTTTGAGACACCTCCTAATGATTTCCACGGTGTTTGTACTAATTTTCATTCTACCAGCAAGCACTGAGCTACATCATCCTTCTTATATTTTTATTTTTTATTTTGGGACAGTGCTGTGGGGTTTTCGTGTAGAGAAATAGGACACTGAGGCCTTTTCCCCAGGAAGCAGCTTTATTCATGCCAGCACTGACTGGATTTGTTTCCAAAGGTTGAGTGCTGAACAAGATACAGTTGCATTCTTTTTATTATAATTTACATGTCCTTGTCTCCCTTATATGGGCATACACTAATATTCTACAGTCTGGTTGCTTATGATTTCTGTTACATAAGAACTACACATGCATACATAGAGGCTGATATCGCTACATTGTAAGAAGTTCCCACCCTACTCTGACAGATCTGTAGGGACTCTACCACAACAGGGTTTCTCTAAGCTACTAAACTGCTGAAGATGGGCTTGAACTTGGGATCCTCCTGCTGCAGCCACCCAAAGTGTTGGCACTGCAGGTGTGTGCCACCATGCCCTGTTTTGTTTTGTTTTGTTTTGTACCAGGGATCGAACTCAGGACTTCGTGCTTGCCAGGCAGGCGCTTGTGCTGCTGAGCTAAATCCCCTGGCCCTTATTTTTTGTGTTTTTGATGATAACCTTTCGGATTGAGGTGAGATGAAATCTTAAAATAGTTTGATTTTACTTCCCTAGTGGCTAAAATGGGCATTTTTTCCATTTATTTATTTATTTTTATTTATTTTTTTATTTATTTATTTTTTTTGCGGCACCAGGCATTGAACTCACAACCTTGCGCCTGCCTGACAGGCGCGTAAGCTGCTGAGCCAAACTCCTGGCCCTGGTTTTTTGAGGCAGGGTCACACTGTGTAGCTCAGGCCAGCCTTGTAGCCCAAGCTGGCCTCGAACTCACAACGGTCCTCCTACCTCAGCCTCCTCCGGAGTGCTGGGATTAAAGGCGTGCGCCACCACGCCCGGCTACTCCATATATTTATTATTGGCCATTTGTAGTTCTTTTGAGAAATGTTTGTTCAGTTAATTTCCTTCTTTATTGATTAGGCTATTTAATTTCTTGTTTTCTGAGTTCTTTACATATTCTACATAATTAATCCTTTGTCAGATAAGTAACTTGTAAAGATTTTTTTTCCCATTCTGCAAGCTGTCTTTTCACTCTATTGGTTGTTTCCCTTGCTGTGAAAAAACTTAATTTGATATAGTACTATTTGATTGTTGCTATTATTTCCTGTGCTATTGAAGACCTATTCAGGAAGTCTTTGCCTATGCCTATGGCTTCACATGTTTTCCTCACGTTTTCTACAGTTTTAAAAGTTTCAGGTCTTATACCTAGGTCTTTCATCCATTTTGAATTGATTTTTGTACAGGGTAAGAGATAAGGATGTAGTTTCAACCTTCTACAAGTGGCTATTCACTTTTCCTAGCACCAGTTGTTAAAGAAGCTGTCTTTTCTCCAATGTGTATTTTTGGTTCTATTGTCCAGAATCGGATGGCTGTAGTTACATGGATTTTTGTTTTTTTCCCATGTCATCTATTCTTTTCCACTGGCCTATATATCTATTTTGTGCCAGTACTATGGTATTCTTGTTACCTTGATTTTACAGTATAATTTGAAATCAGGTATTATGGTGTCTCCAGTCTTGTCCTTTTTATTTAGGATTGTATTGACTATTCTGATTCCTGTGTGTTTCTATGTGAATTTTAGGATTGTTTTTTCTAGTTCTGTGAAGAATGTCATATTTTCATGGGGATTGCACTGAATCTGTAGATTACAATATTAATTCTGCCAATCCATGAACATGGGAGGTCTTGCCATCTTCTGATGCCTTCTTCAACTTCCTTCTTCAGCATGCTTAAATTTTCATTGTTGAAGTCTTTCACCTCCTTGGCTAGTCATCCTTTGGTATTTTTCTTTAAGTTATCATGAATGAAATTGTTTCCTTGATTTCTTTGTCAGCTAGCCCACTATTGGTATTTAGTAAGCATTTAACTTTAATGTTGAGTCACTATTCCGCTACACTGCTAATTAAATTTATTAGCTTTAGAAGGTTTTGCTAGAATTTTTAGGATTTTTTTAAGTGTAAAATGATATCATCTGCAAACAAGCACAATTTTACTTCTTCCTTTCCTACTTGGACCCCTTTTTATTTTTTTCTCTTGCTTAGTTGCTCTAGCTCAATTTTCAAGAACTATATTGAGTTGGAGTAGTGAGAGTAGACATTCTTACCTTGTTTCTGATACTAAGCCCTTCTTTCATTATTTGACTTTTTTTTCTATTTAATATTATGCTGTTTTATATAATCTGGTGAGGATCTGGGACATGTGGAAATTTTTTAAAAATTGGGCCCTTAAATTAAGGTATGCTAAATTTTTATGTGTAATCCCAGCTTATCAGGCTACTAGAAAGGATGATCAAAGTATACAGAAAATAATAGCTATTATATCAAAACCATGCGAAGATCACCCTCTCAACTCAATCTGCTGGATCTATTTATTGAATACCCTAGTATTTATTAAATACTAGGCCCTGAAGCTACAGCTGTGAACAAGACAGACAAGGGGAGGCTCTACCTACAGAGTTTATGTGCCTTGGGGGAGCAGGAAATGATATATGGAGCTAGACCATATAATTTTGCTGAGCAGTATAAAGAAAATCAATGATCTGAGTGACAAAGGACTACGTTAGTTTGGATGCCAAGTTGCCTCTGTAGAGATGACATCTGGCTGAGCCTTCAAACACAAGGAGTGAGGCAGGAGCCTACAGTGTGGCAAAACTGGCTAGGGAAGTTAACATGACTCGTTAATTACAAAATCCCAGGAGCAGAACAGTTCCTGAAGTCCTGCACCGGCCTTATTGCAAGAACTCAAGCAGGTTTTCCATAAGTAGACCTGACTGGGGAGAAATACAAAATGACAGTGGGTATTGAGCTTTCGCTATTGTAATCTCTCACTGTAGGCCGCTCTTGCCCTGTAGAGTGTATTTTTCTGCTTTTTACTTGGCCCAAACTCATCTGCACAGTCTGATTCTTTTTCTACTTTTAGTGAATGTAAAACTGCTGCCATTTGTGCTTCTCTTGACCAACAATTTGTTGGGCAAGGGATTTAGCTCAGCAGCATAAGCACCTGCCGAGCAAGTGTGAGGTCATGAGTTCAACCCCTGGTATCAAAAAACAAAAACAACAACAACAACAAATTTTTTTCAGGACAAAAAGAACCTAGAAACCATCTCTAAAAGGAGACTCTGATATAGGGGAAATGTAATTCCCAACCTGCTAGATGTCCAAAACACCAAGTTCGTGTTCTGTAAAACTGAGGAATGAATTGTAGAACAACAAAGGTTAAGAGAAGGAAGAATTTGAGAGAAGGGACAGAAAGGGGACAGAAAGTGGGTTGCCTGCCAACCCCATTTCTCAAGGGTGTTTATGGAGCAAAGCCACAAGGTGAGGCAGGTTTAAGGTGGGACCGAACTATTATCAATCAATAAGATTACAAGTATAGTTGCTTAGGTAGTATTGATCCAGTGGAAAAGCATTGGATGAAAGTGAGGTGGGATAAAACGATGGTTAAGCAATAAGATAACAGGTATAGTCCCTTGGGTAATACTGATTAAATGGGGATCAAATAGGGGAAGCAAATTTCAGAGCAAGTGCACAACAGGCAGCCAAAGACTTCCCTAGAAGCAGTGGGTTAAGGAGGTTTGGTCCTCCACCCCAAGGTGATGGATGTCTATTCAGAATATCAATCACTGCTGTTCAACCCTAGAAGTATATGGGTGAGTAGTTCCTCTTTTTGTTGAAATCTGGTCCTCAGTGAATACGCCTCCAGCCACAGTTGTCTTTTGCATTGATCTCGTAAGGGCCCAGCCCTATCTGACTGCCTGTAATATTTCTATCTAATTTAGCTATCTGTAATAACTCTTCACATTTCAAAACCCAGTAAGAGGAGCAAGTCCCTCTCCCCATTAAGATGTGTAAGAATATTTTGGATAGAAGTAACAACTAGTACTGGTAGCAAGGACCTAAGATTTAATTCCCCA
The DNA here is from genome assembly GCA_004363535.1 of Dasyprocta punctata. Taxonomy (NCBI): domain Eukaryota; kingdom Metazoa; phylum Chordata; class Mammalia; order Rodentia; family Dasyproctidae; genus Dasyprocta; species Dasyprocta punctata. The sequence continues at coordinate 48,472 of RJWM01005264.1, read as the reverse complement.
AGGGACACAAAGGTAGATCATAGTAACTGAGGGGTCATGGGACTGGATGAGGCAGCGGGCGGGGGTGACTAGATTTATGCATTTAGAGTGGGGAAGCCAGAGGTGATTTATAAGCATAAGGATAACTTAACAGGCCAAGGCTCCGTGGAAAATGTGCTGGAAGCTTGTGGCAGAACTGAAATGAAAATTCTAGTGTTCTAACTTCAAGGAAGGGTTACTTACTGAGGTAAGTATTCTAGGAAGGCTTACCTAGTAAAGCTTACAAGCCACGGTGCTTTAAATGCTGACGATGAACAAAAGAGGTCTTTTCTTCATGAGCTTCACCTCCTTGAACTGAGGTTAAAAAACAAAAACAAAAACAAAAACGTGTGACAGTTTTGAAGTCCTGGCTTCAAGCGCTAAATCCCTCAAGACTTCTAGTCCAAACGCCCTAGCCCAAGAAAAGTTAATTTGCACTACAACTAATATAGCCATATGAGCGGGGTGCCCCTCAACTTGTACCAAAAAGATATCTACACTTTCCACCTCCTATCTTCCCCTCTTTTCTTGCCCCACAACCCCTCCTCCTCGCTTCCTTCCCTCCAAGACGCCCCAGCTTTGGCGCGACCGCCGGAGCAAACCTCTTGTCAGAGGCGGTGCTTCAGGGTAGCCAGCCCACCTCGGACGGCTCCTACTGCGCCTGCGCCGTGGACCACCTCCTCCCCAGCCGCAGGGCTGGGTTTAGTTCACCGGAACCTGACTTGTGCTTCCGGGTCAGAGCTATGGCGGTGGCAAATTCAAGCCCTGTAAACCCCGTGGTGTTCTTTGATGTCAGCATCGGTGGCCAGGTGAGATACGTTCAGCCACCCAGACCAGCACTAAGGAGAAAATGCACGGGGCTGGCCACGATGAATTCATCATTCCAAGGAGAGAGGAATCTTGAAGCCAGAAAGTGAAACCACACCAGAGCCTACCAACTTGCCAGGCTGGAGGGGGGACAAGGGAGGAAAAATCTGGCGCACCTTAGCGCTGGGCGTCTGGAGGGACTGGGCAGAACGAAAAGTTAGGCTTGAGTGTCGGAGGTGGAAGACACCGAGAAGCCTCGGGGGAGGGGCAACTCGTCATGCTTTAGCTCCGCACGCTTTTCACAGGCGTGGACTAAACCTTCTGACTGTCTCCTGCTCTTTACAGGAGGTTGGCCGCATGAAGATCGAGCTGTTTGCAGATGTCGTGCCCAAGACGGCCGAGAACTTCAGGTAAGGAGAAGATCCAGCTGTGTCGCAGTAAGCTGCGCCAGAAGCCAGGCCCTAATCAGTCTGTGGAATCGCCCAGCTCCCTCTATCGTCCACTCACTGCTCTGGGGTTCTGGGTATTACTTTTTGCTAATGGTTACCGTTATTTTTCCCGTGTGAACTTGTTAAACTGCATGCCTGGGTGCCTTCACATATGACTGACTGGTTAGTAAGTTTCAGGCACCAATGCCTATAACGGTTCCCCTCTTGAGATTAACGGTGTTCACACCTAGGACATCATGGTGACTGATTTGTTCACTCTTCCCTTTTAGGCAGTTCTGCACTGGAGAATTCAGGTCAGTCTCAGATGTGCCTGTTCCTGAAGGGCGTCCTGGGGCTGCAGTGAAGGTATTAGCTAACCATGGGCCAACTCTTAATTCATTTACCTTTCTGTCTCTCCTCTTCCCATCACCTTTAGGAGAGTCCCTTTGACTCCAGTGTGTTGTAAACTTAAAAGCCTGCGATTACCGGTAATCATTCCAACTCTCTTTCTTTTTGGTTGTAGAAAAGATGGTGTTCCAATAGGATATAAAGGAAGCACCTTCCACAGGTAAGGCTTCTGACAAGCCATTCTAAGACTTTCAGAAATACAGTCATCACTTGGTAGCTCTAAGTGATTTCTTCTAGGATCCCCCACAATACCAAAATCTGTGAGTGCTTATGTCTTTTATGTAAAGTGCCATAGTTGGGGTGGGAGTTTCATGGTAGAGCACTTGTCTTAGCACTCATGAGACCTGGACTCCCCAGAACCATAAAAACCAAAACATATTTGCACATACTCCTGTATCCTACTAATCATCTCTAAGATTGCTTACAATACCAAATCCACTATAAATGCTATGTGAATCGTTGGTATACTGTACTGTGGGAATAATGACAAGCATAAAAAGTTTGTGCCTGTTCAGTGTTCCCACTCCCTGAATATTTTTGATCTGCAGTTGGTTCCAAGGATAGGGAACCTGTGGATATGAATGGTCAGCTGTACTCCTTTGGGGGGTTAGGCTCTTATACAGAAGATAAAAGCAAACTGGGTATGGTGGTGCACACCTGTAATCCCACCCTTGGGAGGCTGAGGCAGGAGGACTTCCTTGAGTTTGAGGCCAGCCTGGGCTACATAATGGGCATAAAACCAAATGAATGAATAATTGCTGACAGAGTGAATGAAAAAAAGAAAGAAACTAATGCCAGAGGCTAATTCTTAGATCTCAGTAAGAAATGTTTTTACGGACAACTGACTTGAAGATTTATTAAATGTTTTAACTCTACCTGTACTTGCCAACTGGTTTATCTTATGCATTTAAAATAGAAACTACTTAACTATTCCAGTATCTCTCAACCTTTTTATGCTCTTGTTTTTGTGAACGTAGGTCTTTTAAAAATATATTTGTAGTCCTTCAGTGGTTCCTTATACCTAGTTTTTTTGTTTTGTGTTTTGTTTTGTTGTTTTTTCAAGACAGGATCAAATTGTGTAGTTCAGTCTGGTCTTGAACTAATGGCAATACTCCTGCCTTGGCTTCCCAAGTGCTGGAATTAAAGCATATGCCACCAATCTCAGCACTTACAACCTAGTTCTTAAAATGACCAAATACGGTATCTGAGGATAGTCCCATTCTCTCAGGCCACTGGAAGGGAAGTGTAGTTACATTTAGTTTCATTTTAATATGGAATCTGCAGCATGCTTGCACTGTGGTAATGATGTTAGCATGTGATTATCAATTTAAATAATAGAGATTCTCCAAAGAATAATGTTTATTTGGGAATAGCAGAGCATTGCAATGTGAGCACACATGCCATCATAAACTACATATTTAAGGAGGTTGAGGCATAAAATTTTTAAAGACAAAAATGAGGGAGATTACATAAAATGTTTTGATACAATAATTCTTAGCTACAAGGATCAATAACAAGGGTAGCTCTAGTCCCAAATTAACAAGTGGTTGCTGGGCAGATGTCCTGCCAAGAAGTATATCTTATATGAAGTTACAGTAACTTTTGTGCAAGGTTGTGTGTCTGGCAGAGTCTTATGATAGCTACTGTTATCAGGCAGTCATCTGTGAGACCTCTTCCTTCCTAACCTCCTAGTTTATTCATTTTTGTTAGGGTTAACACAAGCAACTCCATTTTGATACCGACAACTTTCGTATAACTCTTATCAAAAACTTTAGAGTTATATAGTCTCTAATCTTCACAGCACTCCTATAAGGTAATATGCATTATCTACATTCTATAGAGGAAGAAACTAAGGCTAAAAAAGGTTAAGGACCTTGTGTAATAGCAAACAGGTGTTTTGTTTTATTTTGTTTGTTGCAAACAGGGTCTTGCTGTATAGTTCTGGCCAGCGTTGAACTCACTATGTAGCCCAGGCTGACCTTGAACTTGTAGCCATTCTTCTGCCTTAGCCTCTCAGAGTGCTGGAATTATAGGTGTGCACTATCATGTCTGGCTAGCCAACAGTTATTGGGCCCTTCTGTACAGTCCATTCCACATATAGTCTCTACTTTTCCTCAAAATTTACATTAAGTCCTTAGGCTGCCTTTTGCTTTGGTGGTTATTTCGGTAGTTTTTCCTGAAAGAAGCCCCTTCCTTTTGTTATTGTTCAGATACCAGATCATGCACTTAACGCTAAATGACCTATTTCTAATAAAAACCTGTTTTTATGGTTAGTAATCCTTTTAACTGACTTGTTCCAGGAAAGACTAATTATTTTGTAAACCAAAGTGATGAATGCTATTTTACAATCAGTGTTATTCTAATACTATAATGTCTAAGTCAATATTTTTCTAAATTGTAGAATCTTCTCTCAAGATTCTTTGCTTTCTGTTTTAGGGTCATAAAGGATTTCATGATTCAGGGTGGAGATTTTGTTAATGTAAGTACTATTCTAGCTGATCACAGACTCACAGGTTTAGTTTTTGTTGTTATTGCTGCTGCTATTAGTTTTTCTATAGGAGGTCTTGAGAACTTCAGCTAAGTTTGATGACGGATGACCTCAGGGGTTCTGTTTAAGGCTTTGGTCAAGGTGCTTTATTATCCAGCCTTCAGCCCGCTTGTCTGAAAAGCAAGGAAGATGCTGCTGCTTATTCCACAGGGTTGTTGGAAAAGCAAAGAAATAATGCAAATAAAGCAGAAATTGGGAGTTTATGATAAAGTAAGTATTACATGAAGCCCAAAGAAAAAATGGATCCAGGAACTAGAAAGCCACATAGAAACAAGCTTCTTTTTTGTTTCTCTATTCTGTACACATCCGTGCCATATTCTCTTTCTGTCCTCTTGTCTTCCTTGCAGAATAGTCACCTCCAGCTTCTAGTTTTATATGATACAAATTTAACCTTAGAGAAAGCACCTGTCCTACTTCCAGATTCCGAGAGAAGGGATTCTAGTTAGCTCACTGTGAATTAGGTGTTCTTCCCTGGTCCAGTCAGCTTTGGTCAGGAGGGTGGTGATCTGTACAGACCAGGCTTAAGGAATAAGAGTGGCAGTCACTGAAGTGGATGATTTTACATACTGCAGCCACGAGGGCCTTTGGGAATGTCAGGGTTTGTAAGTATGTGATCACTGTTCTGTTGCTCTTTACTTTGCCTGACTTAACTGACATTTCTAGAGATGCAGCTGTTACTGTATTATCCAGTCTGTGCTAGGCCCTGCCCAGTGTTTGGACTTGCACGTGCCTTGCATGGTTCTTGCTTTGATTCCAAGATAGAACCAAAGAGGTTTGGTTTTGGAGGTGATCAATAACAGTAAGAGTAGGCTGGTGGGGGGCAGTATTGGGGATTAAACGCAGGGTCTCATATATACTAGGCACATGCTCTATCACTGAACTACATCCCTAGTCCTTATGTTGTTTTGAGACAGGATCTCACCAAATTATCTGTGCTAGCCTTGGGTTTGAGCTTCTGTCTCAGTCTCCAGGGCAGCTGGAATTATAGGTGGAGAACCACCAGGCTTGGCTCAAAGTAGACTTTAAAAAAAACTAGGTTTTAGAGCCACGTGTGGTGGCGTATGACTTTAATCCCAGCACTCAGGAGGCTGAGGTAGGAGGATTGTTGTGAGTTTGAGACCAGCCTAGGCTACAAAGTGAGTTCAAAGCCGTCCTGAACTGCATAGTGAGACCCTGTCTTAAAAAATAGGGCTGGGGATTTAGCTTAGTGGCATAAGCACCTGCCTGGCAGGTGTGAGGTTGTAAGTTCGATCCCGGTACCAAAAAACAAAAAAAACCCTAGGCTTTAGGTACAACAGTATTCTTCCTTTGGTTTCTTTCCCTGCAGGCTGCTAACACTTTCCTTGTCTCTACCCAGGGAGATGGTACTGGAGTTGCCAGTATTTACCGGGGCCCATTCGCAGATGAAAATTTTAAACTCAGACACTCAGCTCCAGGCCTGCTTTCCATGGTAAGTGAGGTTCAGTCAAGGCTTCGGGTTAGATTAATAGCAGCTGGCTTCTGGGCCCTTGTTGAAGCTCAGTCTTGCCTCTGGCCTTGTTCTCCTATTTGGCCACGCTTCACCTCTGCCACACATACCTCCTTCTGTAGCCTGGTTTGGTTTTGTTGGGCAGGACCTGCTAGCAGGCTAGGAAACCAAAAACGAGCTCCAGTGTACTTCTTACCTTTATTTGACCTAATGATATAGGGGAACAAAACTCCCGACCTACTATATGACCAGTATGAGTTCATGTTCTCTAAAATTGAAGAATGAATTTTAGGAACAATGGAGGTTAAGAATAGAAATATTTATTGAGAGAAAGAAAGCTTCTGTCTTGAGAGAGAGACAGAAGGGGTCCCGAGTGGGTTGCCAACGACTCTGTCTTTTCTAATGACTTATAAAGTAAAACCATGATGGGAAAAACTGGGAACTCACAAGGCAGACAGGCTTGAGGTGGGACAGAACTGTGGTCAACCAATAAGATTAATTGTTTCAGTAAAATTGATCAAATCAGGGACAGCTGGGGAATCGAGGCACGTAGGAGCGGAACATTCTTATGGATCAGTGACTTTCTGCAGGGGGTTGGGATGGTAATTCCTGGCTTCTCAAGGTGTTCCATACCTAATCCCTAATGTTTATACTTATGGTGTGGTTGCATTTGTTTTGTCTTCTGTCTTGAGATCTGGCCCACAGCAAGAGGTGCTTGTCTCTTCCAAGGTCACAAGACATCTGGTACTCTGTGTCGGGTCCTTTGAGGGCCTAGCCCTGTCTGACTGCCTGTAATATTTCTAACTAACTCAGTTGCCTGTAACACTAGGACATGCAGCTTGACTGCTCAGAAGGCAGCCAGTTGTGCTTTCAAGACCTGGTGTTCACCTACTCATAGTCCCACTTCTCATGACTCACTAGAGCCAGGAGCCCACACTGCCTGCTGGCCACTCACCTTTTCTTGCTCACAACTGCTGCTTCTATGCCCCAGCTCCCCTCCTCCATTTATAATCCTCACTCAAATATCCAAGTCCCATTCCCAGGCCTCTGCCTTCATCACTTACAGCCCCTGTTCTAACTCACAATGTATTTACTCTCCTTCATGCTCACTTCCCCTTACTTACCCCTCATTCATCCTTTCCCTTCTTTTCACTTTCTACCACCCATTTCCCTCCATAAGCCCTCCAGTTCTCACTTCCACAGCCACAATATTTGCAAGTACATTCTCTTTTTTTTTTTTTTTTTTGGCACTGGGGATCGAACTCACAGCTTCACGCCTGCCAGACAGGCGCTTATGCCACTGAGCCAAACTCCCGGCCCTAGTTTTTCGAGGCAGGGTCACACTGTGTAGCTCAGGCTGGCCTTGGGCTCGCATTGTAGCCCAAGCGGGCCTCGAACTCACAACGCTCCTCCTACCTCAGCCTCCCGAGTGCTGGGATTCCTGCTTGCTCACTCTTCATTCATCCCTTTAGGTATCTATTAAATAGAGATCTGCTCATAGCCACTCTGTTTCAGGCCTCATGGTAAAGCATAAAGCATATCGGCATGATTGCTGCCATTGTAACACTTACTGTTTAATGAGAAACGCACATGCAAAATAAACCAGCCAGTGTGGTATAAGCCATTAGTATGTTAAGACAAGGGCTCCTCAGTGCACATGCTTTGCAAGATCTGCACCCATGCACTAGGAAGATGGCTTATTAAAGGACAAAAAGTGACGCAAGTGATTAAGAACATAGGATGTACTTGGGGGAGGGAATGGCCAGTCAGCTGAAGGGACGGGTGGGCCTAGCTCCTGAAGGGCTTCATATGCCAGAGAAAGGGCAAGGGGTGTGGACTTTCATAGGTTTTAGCCATCATACACTTTTTTGAGCAGGATTGATCAACTTTGTGTTTCGGAATGAAGACCCTGGCTTCCACATGAGTGGCATGTGAGGATTCTAAAGCTGGGGCAGGGAAAACATCTAGGAGCCTGCCCTAAAAATTGTGCAAAAAAAGATAGATAATAGAAAAGACGGAGATAGATCTTTTCAAATGGGAAGAGGACCAAGAGATGGAGGGAGGAGGCAATAAGGGGACGTGAAAGAATTAAGATATGTTATGTACATGTACCAACTTCCCACAATGAAGGTAATCATTGTATACTGCCCTGGGCATGGTGGCACACACCTGTTATCTCAGCCCCCCAGGGCTGAAGCAGGAGGAGTACTGAGTTCAAGGTCAGCCTGGGCTACATAGTGAGTTCAAAGCCAGTCTGAACTACATAGTGAGACCCTATCTCAAAAATAACAAGAAAAAAAAAAAAATCAACTGGGCATGGTGGCACACACCTTTAATCCCAGCACTCTGGAGGGTGAGGCAGAAGGATCATTGTGAGTTTGAGACCAGCATGGGCTACCAAGTGAGTTCAAGGCCAGCCTGAACTGCATAGTGAGACCCTGTCTCAAAAAATAGGGCCTGGGATTAACTCAGTGGCATAAGCACCTGCCTGGTAGGTGCGAGGTTGTGAGTTCGATCTCCAGTACCAAAAAAGAAAAAAAAAAAATCATTGTATACTGCCAACGTGTACTAATAAAAACAAACTTAAAAAAATAATTGGGCAAGGCTGGTTTAGCAAACAGTTTTCAAGGCCCCTTTTAGGAAAGCCAGACTGGGCAAATGCAGGTAAATATTGCAGAAGCAATTTAAATGGATTCAGATCTTTCCCACAAGGAAGAGAACACTTCTCTGTGCATGCCACAGTGTTAGCATCTGTGGAGGAATGGGAAAATGGAAGGAAGGAAGCCCTGGTCTCTGCTGCCCTTAGTCTGGCTAAGTTGTGCTGTCACATGCCTTGTAACGTACTTGGTTTCTCTCCCACCCTGTGATTTTTTTAAGGACAGAATCAGGTCTCATTTGTCTCTAGACCCTACCACCTAACATAGGAAGACTACTGAGCAGATACTGATGAACAACAGAATGATAATCAGAATACTAGGTGACCTGACGAGATATTTGTCAATAAGTGCCTTACCTGCCTTAATTCATTTTAATATACTCAAACATCCCTTTGAGATAAGTAATGAGGAAATAGGCACAGAGTGGTTACATGACTAAATGAAGGTAACACAGTCAGTGGCGGAGCTAGGGTTTAAGCTAGGTCATTTGGCTACAGATTGTCTATAAACATAAGCTATACCACCAGGGAAAATCAATAAGTATCCAAGAGCTGAGAGTGTCCCTGAACTACAAAAATGTGTACTGTAGACTGGAGGTACAGTTCATAGTAGAGCACTTACCTAGCATAGCCAAGATCCTGAGTTCAATTCCTCATACTGAAAAAAAAATTATAAAATAAAATGTGTTCTATGAATGTTTTTGTCCCTGTTTGCTAATAAGTGATTATACATGAGCAGAAAAATAAAAGACACATAACATTAATTAGGGTGCCTGGCAATTCTGTCCCTTAAGTTCCAAAGTTGGGACCTACGCTAGCCAGTTCAGGTGCTTCCTTAATTTCACACATGTGCAAACACCAAAAATAGCCTCTTTTACTCCATTCACTTTATAAAAGCCAAAAATAATCTCATCTTACAGAGGATAGTCCTAAAGTATAATATAAAATTTCTAATTAGAGATCATCCCTAGACATTGTCTTTAATATATTGCTAATATTTCATACACATTTTTTCTTTACAACTGAACATAGAATCAACCATTTTAAATTCATTAAGCATCTGATGAAGACTAGTGACCTACCTATTATAAGTTCTAGTTTTGTTTCAGCAGTATTAATTTTCTGAGATTTCTGTTTCCTTTAGTAGTAATAGTAGCATTTTTCATCTTCTATGTTCTGCTAATTTTTACTGAAATACACAATAAAGGCCTCACATAATTATACAAACACTTTTCTAAAGCACTGCTAATGAAACTGAAGTTTACGGGTGTACGAAAACCTGAATTTAGGATATCAAAGGTAATTTATTGGTATTAGTATAAACATACAAAAGTAGACTTCATATGAAAGTTAAAATATTCTTTGAAAAGTATTACTTTGTAGTGTAAGTGTAACCTGTTCTTCATTACGTTATTACATATAATTCCTTAAAAACAAATTCAAGGAAGGAAAAGAAAAATGACATGAAGAGAGTTTCCAATTTCGATTTAAAGTGTTTTCCCAAAAGAAAGAAAGAGTTCCCTGTAAAATGTAATAATACAGGGTTCTGGGTGAAGATTAACATTGCAGTTTCTTATACCTTTTTATCATACAGTACAAAGCCTTTTAGACAAAACCCCTTATTGCATAGGCAACAGATCTTCCCCAAGATAGTTGCTAATTTGTAACTGTAATTCAGTTATGATCAGTTTTGAACAAAATACACCAAATCTTATCCTATAAAGAATTGTTCCCATTATCAAAACTCACACTGTAGGGGAAATGTACATTTACTGAAGGTTCTGTCTTCTAAAGGCCACTGTTCTTTTGTGTTGTGTTCACCTCTGTATCCTTGTGTGCCCACCTAGGACTTGGCTCATACTAGTTGCTCAGTTAGATGTGTAAGAAGAAAGCATGGTAGAGTCAGGGCTACAGATTCTTGAGACTCTTGCTCTTCAGCAAACACAACCAGGGAAGCTTACTGCAAGTATAATTGGTTTCTGTCAGGCGAACAGTGGTCCCAGTACAAACGGCTGTCAGTTCTTTATCACCTGCTCCAAGTGCGACTGGCTGGATGGGAAGCACGTAGTGTTTGGTAAGTCCTATTTCTGTTACAGTGTCTAGGCTGCAGTCACCCAGGGTGAGGCTTCCAGAGAATCCAGTCCCAGACTCTCACCAGAGTGCTCAGCTGGAGAAATGCTCTAGGTTAGTGATGATGAACCTTTCAGAGCTTATACAAACAGCCTGCCGCAGCACGTGTACCATAGGTCTGCCATTACTGCTCTAGATAGCAGTGAAGACAGAAGTGGTGAGGAGGTGGAGAAGAGTTGTGGTGCAGCAAGAGCAAGGAGGACCAGGGGCTGTCTGGTCTAGCTTGCAACCACTCTGGCAATACGTATTCTGAGGGAGACTCCAGCTATAGCACCAGGGAAATGCCACAGAAGCAGCATGGTACACGGGGGCTTTGGAATTGCTCAAACCCAAGCTTGATGGCCAACTGAAGGCTGTGACCTTGGGCAAGTCATTTCACCTCCCTGAATCTCAATTTCTTGAAGTTAGTAAGTGGCTCTAATGAGCTAATAACTAAGAATAGGTAATGAAGCTGAGCATTGTGGTGCATACCTGAATCCCGGCACTCAGGGAGCTGAGGCAGGAGGATCGTAAGTTTGAGGCCTGCATGTGCAATATTATGAGATCCTCTCAAAAAAAAAAAAAAAAAAAAAACCAGTGGGCATTGGGAGATGGAAAATGCTATGCAAATGAGAAAAATAAAACCTGCCTGATACTCTTCCTGCAGGAAAAATCATTGATGGACTTCTAGTGATGAGAAAGATTGAGGTAAGTCCTGCTTGGCTGTTCTCTTGCTCAGCCTTTGTGGTCTAGTACTGTCTGACTAGCAGTGAGGAGCTAAAAGAAGGTAAATGGGCTCCAGATAGTTAGACCCAGTCTCCTCAAAAAGGATGAGAGGCCTCATGCCTCAAGTTTTCTTGGCTCTGTAAGTTAACCTCTGTAGCCCAAACTGCGGTTGGGCCTCTGAGGACCCTCATCACCTACTTTTAAAACTCCACCCCATCGCATTCACCAACTGTAATGATTTGACTCCTGCCACTGCCTCCCCTGTGTTTCAGCCACATCAGGCTACTCACTCACCTCTAAACACGCTGTTCCTGTGCCTGCCTCCTGCTTGTTCCTGCCCTCGAGTCTTTGCTTATGCTGATTCCTCTCCCCGGAATGCTCTTTTCCTCCTGGTGGGATCCCATTCATCCTTCTAGCTCAACTCAGCATTCTCCTTCTGTGAATCCCCTTGCCTTCCTTGAGCACTACTTCAGTTATCCATATGCCCCTTTCACAACTCTCTAATGCCTTATTATGTTGTTATATATTAAGGCTTAATATTTTCTGAGTGTCCCATAAGTTCTTTTTGGTCTATATTACATATATGTTTATCCCGTCTGCTAGGACATACTCTATCCTGTCGGTCTCTGGGCCCTGGGTTTGTTGGCACCAGTGAAGGCTCAAGGAGGGAGTGACATGAGTGGATGAGTCTCCATGTGCTTGCTTTTCTAGAATGTTCCTACAGGCCCCAACAATAAGCCCAAACTGCCTGTGGTGATCTCACAGTGTGGGGAGATGTAGTCCAGACCAAGACTGAATCATAAATGGGTAAGTGTGCCTTTTTCCCCTGGGTTAGGAGTCAGACCCCAGAGAAGGCAGCATATTCTGGCGGAAAGAAGTTTAGACTCAAAGACGTGAGACTGAGCCTATTTCTTCTCTATATGACCATAGAGAAATTATACTCTTCTCTGAGCCTGTTTCCTCATCTGTCAAAAGAAGTGAATACTTATCCTTATGATCATTGTAGGAATCAAAAGATAAAGGATTACAGAAGTACTGTACTTTTCTACTGCCTTGTAGTGTATCACCCTGAAAACCACTCAGGCTAATACAGTACTATCAAACTGTAGTACCATTCAGTAGACTACTGATGTAGAAGAATCTAGCCAGTACTCTACTGGGACTCGCCTGGGCAGCCAGGAGACACATCTGTCACGCCTCTCTTTACAACTGACAGTAACTGCAGCTCCACGCCCTGACTTTGTGTATGCTGCCCTCGTCAGCAGATGCTCACATTGCTCAGCCCACAGGGCTCCCTTCCTGCCCATCCTCACCACCGCCTTCTCAGTGCTGGGCAGCCTGCTAGAGGTGAGGAACACCTCATGCCTCTCACCCCCATCCCCAGTGACTAGCGGTTTTGTCTTATCCTTTTGTCTTGGTATTTGTTCTTCCTTTCCCCTCTTTCCTCTTCTCTCATTCTTCTCTTTGATCCTTTTGCTCTATTTCTTACTTTCCTTCCTCCTTCCTCTTCCCTTTATCTATTTCTTTTTCCTTCCAATTTTAAAATTGTAGGTTTAAGCCAGGCGTGGTGTTACACGTCTTTAATCCCAGCACTCAGGAGGCTGAGGCAGGAGGATCGTTGTGAGTTCCAGATCAGCCTGGGCTACAAAGTGAGTTCAAGGCCAGCCTGATCTGCATAGTGAGACCCTGTCTCAAAAAATAGGGCCAGGGATTTAGCTCAGTGGCATAAGCGCCTGCCTGGTAGGCGTGAGGTTGTGAGTTTGATCCCCGGTACCAAAAAAAAAAAAAAAAAAAAAAAAAAAAAAAAAAAAAAAAAAAAAAAAAAAAAACACCAAAAAAAAAAAATAAAATAAAATAAAATTGTAGGCTTGACACTTCATCCCTAAATACTTCAGCAAGGAGCTCCTGATAATAATCATATTTTACATAACCACAATACTATTATCTAATGCATAGAACATGTTCGAGCTCTCAGTTGTCCCCAAAGCTATAGCATAAAAAAAAAAAAAGGCCCAGCAAGGTGTGGTGGCACACAGTGCTCCTACAGTTCTAGCTATTTAAGGGGCTGAGGCAGGAGGATTGCTTGAGCCCAAGACTTCAAGACTAGCCTAGGTAACATTGTAAGATACCTTCTCAAAATACGATAGATAAAATAAATTTAAGTTACAATGTCCCCATATTTCTTTTTTTTTTTTTTTTTTTTTAGAGGTGGTCTCGCTATGTAGTTCAGGCTGGCCTTGAGCTCACTTTGTAGCCCAGGCTGGTCTCAAACTTGCAACTATCCTCCTACCTCAGACTCCCAGGTGCTGGGATTACAGGCATGCACCACCACTCCTGGCTCTCATTTGATTGTTTTGAATTACACAAGTAACATAATATGATCTCTTTATAAAAACTCACACCAAAGATATAAAGTGAAAGTCCATGTTCATCAGGGTGTTTTCTTTGCCCAGCTAGTTTTAGGAAGATTTGTTTTCCTAAATGACATCATACTATATTCTTCTTTTTTGAAAAAAAGTACTGGCATTATGTCTTAAAGACTTTTCTTTCTTCATGTAAGCCAGGCGTGGTGGCGCATGCCTTTAATCCCAGCACTTGGGAGGCTGAGGTAGGAGGAGCATTGTGAGTTCGAGGCCGGGTTGGGCTACAGCGGGAGCGCAAGACCGACCTGAGCTACATAGTGCGACCCTGCCTCAAAAAACTAGGCCCGGAAAAGCCGGGCGTGGTGGCGCACGCCTTTAATCCCAGCACTCCGGAGGCTGAGGTAGGTGGAGCGTTGTGAGTTCGAGGCCAGCTTGGGCTACAACGCAAGCACAAGGCCAGCCTGAGCTACACAGTGCGACCCTGCCTCAAAAAACTAGGGCCGGGAGTTTGGCTCAGTGGCTCAAGCGTCTGTCTGGCAGGTGCGAGGTTGTGAGTTCAATCCCCATGCCGCAAAAAAAAAGAAAAAAAAAAAAGACTAGGCCCGGGAGTTTGGCTCAGTGGCTTAAGTGCCTGTCTGGCAGTCGCGAGGCTGTGAGTTCAATCCCCAGTGCCACACACACACAAAAATAAATAAATAAAAAGACTTTTTCTTCATCTAAAACTATCTCATTTTAAAAGCAAAACAAAACTGTGATATGTAAGACACTTGTGTTAGTTTATTTTACCTTTTCATTAATATTTTAACAACTATACATTTTGAGTACTAGTTCTTTGTTTTATATGCTTTGACTGTATTCTCCAGAACACATTTTTCAGCAAAGGCTGGCATCATGTGTTACTTAAATTTGATGTCCTCTGTTAAGCAAAAATTCTAAATTTTGATGTGGTAAAAATTACCAGTTCCTAGCTGGGCGTGGTGGCACACGCCTTTAATCCCAGCACTCAGGGAGGCTGAAGTAGGTGGAGCGATGTGAGTTTGAGGCTGGCTTGGACTACAATGTGAGCTAGGCTGGCCTGAACTACATAGTGCGACCCTGCCTCAAAAAAAAAAGCAGGGCTGGGAGGTTGGCTCAGCGGCTTAAGTGCCTGCTTGACAAGGCTCGAGGTTGTGAGTTTGATCCTCAGCACCCAAAAAAAAAAAAAAATTTATCAGTTCCTTATGACTTTCCTGCTTCGTCTTGTGTAAGAAGTCTTCACTACCTTAGGTCATAATCTGCATTGTTTTGAGTGTTTCTATAGTTGTACTTTTATACTTGAAAAATTATCTAGAATTTATTTTTCTGCATGGTGTAAGGTAGAACACTTACCTTTTATTCTAAGTGGAGATCCAGTGAAATACCAGACCATTTTAATGACTGTACAGACCGCCGTCTCTGTCATACTTTGTGTCAGAGCATCTGGCACTTATAGTCATTTAGTAAAAATGTGTTACATGGAGAGTAGTGAGGGAGAATGTCAGGCATTTTAGGCAGGAACTAGTGTGAGCAAATGCTGGGGCAGGAATGCACAAGTGTGTGCTGGGAGCTGCATGTGGGCCTCTGTCTTCCAGCCAAATGGTTCCTTCTTAGGCCCAGTTGATGCCCTGCACCTTCCTTTTTGCCAGTACCTAAATCTCCTATTCTTCCCCTTCAATACTTAATGTCTGTTCCCTCCCTTTCGCACTCATTTCTTTGATCTAAGTCTGTTTGAGCTCTTGGGGCCTTTTACTTCTTGAGATTGACACTGATTACTATGGGGGTTCAGAAAATATCAAAAAGAATGAAGTTTAGAAATTCTTTACATTGGGCCAGGGGTTTAGCTCAGCGGCACAAGCGCCTGCCTGGCAAGCACGAGGTCATGAGTATAATCCCCAGTACCCGCCCCCCACCCCCCCCACCCCCGAAAAAGAAATCTTTACATTGAAGCCTGTTTTCTGTATTTTTGAGTCCTTTCCAGAAGGTTACAGAAGTCCATGTTAGGAGTTTATTATGGAGGATGGGGGTCATTATCCTGCCCCTTTTCTCCCACTATTAGAAAAAGTCACGTAAATCTTTGTCCTTGTGACATCTCCTCTTGTCATCAGCATCCCAAACAGAAGAGATTCCACAGGCGGCCTTTTCACATTCCAGAAGCCACACCAAGACTATGCAACAGACAGTCCTTTCTGTAATACTGCAACTGTTCCTTATCTGCACTGTCCAATATGGTAGCCGCCAGCCACATGTGACATCTGAGCCTTGAAATGTGGTTTGGGGAGGCCTAAGGGGAAATGTGTGAGTGAGGAACTCAATGTTTAATATTTTTAAATTTTAATTTTTAAGAGTTATTTGAAGCTGCTATATCAGACAATGAGCTGTACACTCAGGTTACCTCCAGTTCAGTCTCCTAATGCTAACTTGCTCAAGATATTGTTCTGTTCACTAATACTAGTCACTATTATAAAAGCAGTTATCATTTATTATGCACTTCTTATAGCCAAATATTAAATTAAGAATTTCACCTGAGGGCCGGGAGTTTGGCTCAGCGGCTTACGCGCCTGTCAAGCAGGCGCGAGGTTGTGAGTTCAATCCCTGGTGCCGCAAAGAAAAAAAAAGAATTTCACCTGAGCAAAAAGTCTACATTTAGCCAGGTGTGATGGCATACTTCTATAATCCCTGTGCTCAGGAGGCCGAAGCAGAACAATCACTGTAAGTTCAAGACCAACTTGAACTACATGGTGAAACCTGTCTCAAAAAATAAAATTAAAAAAAGCACAAAAAGTCTTTTACTCTTTAATTTATATTTTGGGTTTCTCATGAAAGAGAAACTATGTGATACTTAACTTTTCAGAGAAAGGGAAGAGGATAGGGGAAGGTGACAGGGGGAAAGGGATCAAAAATTATCCAGATGTGTTATATATATGTACCAGTTCCTCAGAATGAATGAAAATATCATGTGCTGCCAACATTTGTATATCAATAAAAAAATTTTTTTTTTTAAGAATTTTGCTTGAGTTCTCCAGGCGTAGTGGTACACACCTTTAATCCCAGCACTCAGGAGGCTGAGGTAGGAGGAGTGTTGTGAGTTCAAGGCCGACTTGGGCTACAACGTGAGCACAAGGCCGGCCTGAGCTACATAGTGCGACCCTGCCTCAAAAAACTAGGGCTGGGAGATTGGCTCAGTGGCTTAAGCGCCTGTCTGGCAGGCACGAGGCTGTGAGTTCAATCCCCAGTGTCGCGAAAAGAAAAAAAAAAAAAAAGAATTTTGCTTGAGGAGCTGTATGTAACTCAGTGGTTAAATGTTTGCCTAGGATGCACAGGACCTTGGATTCAATCCCTAGCACTAAAGAAAAGGTTTGGTTTGGTTTGGTTTGGTTTGTGCTGGGGATTGAACCCAGGTCGCCTGCACTGAGCTACATCCCTGGCCCCTTTTTAAAAAATTTACATATTGATACTGGATAGTTAAAGGCTTTTGCATTGAGCTACATCCCTACCCCTTTTTAAAAACAATAAAAAAAATTTCTTTTGAGACAGGGTCTTGCTAAATTGCCCCAAGTTGGCTTAAACTTGTAATCCTCCAGCCTCAGCCTCCCAGAGTGCTAGAATTACAGGTCTTTATCAGAAATTTCCATCATAGGTTTTAAGGGAAAAAAAAAAAAAAGAACAACACAAAAGAAAGGCATTAAGGTGCTGGGCGTGGTGGCACGCCTTTAATCCCAGCACTCAGTAGGCTGAGATAGGAGGAGCATTATGAGTTCAAGGCCGGTTTGGGCTACAACGTGAGCAAGGCCGGCCTGAACTATATAGTGCAACCCTGTCTCAAACAACTAGGGCCAGGAGTTTAGTTCAGCAGCTTAAACGCCTCCTGACAGGCGCGAGGCTGTGAGTTCAATCCCTGGTGCCACAAAAAAAAAAAAAAAAAAAAGAAAGATATTGAAAACCTAGGTGGCAGTCTGATATAAAGAAAAGATGGTTCCCCTTCCCCCACTTTGGCTTTCTGCATGGGGCAATTTGAGAGAAACTAAGGGTAAGACCTGGTTACATTTGGTGGGGGCCAGAACAGATGGTCTCAACCCATCATTTTTCTTCCCAACTGTAAGTTACAAGCATCCCTAATCTTACAGGGTTGTTCCATATATTCAGGTTCGTTTGGGTAGAATAGTGGTTGGTAGTGATAATGGTTTTAAGCCCTGTTGAGCAGTATTTCTCATACTGTAATGTGCATGTAAAGTTCCAAGAGAATTTATTTAAAAGGTTCTCCTAGTTCAGTGGGCCTGGGTGGACGCTGAGGGTTTGCTTTTCTAACCAGCTCCCAAGTGATACTGGTACAAATGCTGGTGGCGAGCTCTGCACATGGGAATAGGGTCTGCCTTTGCACTGAAAACTCACCATGTTCCAAACAGAAAATGCTCAGGGGCAAATAATTTCTTGGTAACCCAGCAACAATTTCCTGTATTTGAATCAAGGTGTCACTGCATTGTGAAGTTTAGGCCTTGTGCTCAAGCACTGAGAATATGAAATGAAGGAGCTGGGAAGGCCTGATAGAGGACAGGTGATTAGCTGTGCCTCCTGATGGAGCATTTCCTTCCAGAACCCTTGTGCTTTGCCTTTCTAACTTTGGTTTTGTTGAAAATGAAGGTTCCTGTGAGGTATAGTGGTGCACACCTGTAATCCCAGCAGTCAGGAGGCTGAGGCAGGAGAATCACCATGAGTTTGAGGCCAGCCTGGGCTACATAGTGAGACCCTGTCTCAAAACACACACACACACACACACACACACACACACAATTTCCTCTGTGCCTCTAGTTATCTCAGGACTTAGGTATAGCATAAACTTCCCCCCTGAATATCCTCTTACTGTAGTCTATTGTAGTTCTTTGCTACTTATACCTATTTGGAGACCAGTGGAACCTCTGGTTCAAAAGCCCAAGAGTCTCTTTGAAGAGGGCCTGCTTGTGGGCTCAGGCAGCCCTGCTAGTCTGATATATTGCCCTGTCCTATGATTCTTAAGATCTGCTACCAGTACCGAGTGATGGAAAGCTTTCCTTAGTCTACTGTTGTCTAAATTCCCCTACAGGTGACCATCATCTGGGGACACTTGTTCACTCTACTCATTCCCTGGTATCTTTCTTCTGCTTATCAAAGAATTGTGGGAAAAATGGCTATCACTATATTTTATTTTAATATTTGCACTTTAGGAAAATACATATAATTAACACACATAATTTTGTAGTTATTAATAGTTTACTGCAGGACAGTATTAAGATTTCAATAGTGATTATGTAAAAAAATTAACTGTACCTGTGGACAATAGATACTGTAACAGTTGTGAGGGTGTTGAGTGACTGAGGCCTAGAATACAGAATTCCATTCTGGAATTACAGTGGTACCTTGGTTCACAAATGCTTTTGTTTGCAAACAGTTTGGTTCACACACAGAAAGGTTTGGCAGAATTTTGTTTTTGTCTGTGAACTCTGCATTGGGTGACAAACACAACCACATCCAACTTTCCTGAACAAACACAAACGTGGCCATCGTTTCCAGAATCATGGAACGAATTAAGTTTGTGAACCAAGATACCACTATACCTGGAGATGTGATATAGTCCTATTGGGAAGGTTATAAAAGATGTAAGTGGCAACTGTGTTGGTCTTCCATTCATTCCACAAATAAGCATTAATTAGAACAGGTCCACTGGGTGTGGTGGTGCATGCCTATAATCCCAGCATCCTGGAAGCTGAAGCAGGAGGATTGCCATGAGTTCAAGTCCAGCCTAAACTACATAGTGAGACCCTGTCTCAAAAAAACCAAAGAATAATAATTAGAATAGATCCTGTCTTGGTTACTTTTCTCTTATTGTTGAGACAAAATACCTGACACCCAAAATGAAGGAAGGAAAGGTTTATTTAGTTTACAGTTTGTGGAGGTTACAGTCCATAATCAGCTGGCTCCAAGGCAGGGTGGCATGACTAAGGGGCAGCCGTTCATGGGGGCTGCAAGCAACAAGAATGAAAAGGTTAAAAAGGGAAAGCATGCCTCCCTCCCTCCCTTATGTTGGATGCCGCTACCTGGCACCCTGGGTGGGTACAGCATTCACACTACCAATCCCAGCACTAGACAACGAACCAATCACATAGGACAGACTCAGCCACCCTAGAAAGGCCTACCTCCCATGACCACATGAAGCTTTGAGGGAACATTTAAACAAACCACAACAGATACTATGTCTGAGGCTACAAATTTGAGGAGTGCAGTTCCTTTTGTCAAGGAGCTTAGTCACAGGAAAGCTTCCAATGAAAATACAACAAAGTACTGGATTGGAGGTTTTAGAACCTCCAATGTAAGGAAGGTGTGAAAGCTTAGGTCTGCCTGGAGGGGGTTGGGAAGACCACTGAAGCTGTAGAAGAGTATTAAAAGAATAAAACATGTCAGGTGCTAAGTCTGGGA
The DNA here is from genome assembly GCA_004363535.1 of Dasyprocta punctata. Lineage (NCBI taxonomy): Eukaryota > Metazoa > Chordata > Mammalia > Rodentia > Dasyproctidae > Dasyprocta > Dasyprocta punctata. Next base: position 28,476 of record RJWM01005264.1, on the reverse strand, counting down.
GGGCATTCCACACAGAGGGAAGTACGTGTACAAAGGCATAAAAGCAGGAGACGGCAGGAAGTGTAAGCAAAGCTATGAGTAATTCAACATGGCCCGAGGGGGAAGTTAGGAAAACCAAATGGTAGAGGAAGGCCAAGACTAGTTCTGAGAGCCAGTGCCAGGCTCAGCAGCTCATCTGCTATTTTGAGGGTAGGGAATGGGCCTCAGGCAATAAATCATTTCTCTCCACCAGGAAAATCTCATTGTGTTCCTGAGGTTCTCAAAGGGAGTCTTGACCTTCCAAAAAGAACCAGGCCAGTAGGAGCTACTGAAGGATTTTGAGGAGAAACTTACAGTTGAATCATCTTCAGAAGAAGATTCAAGCAGTAACGTGGAAGATGGGTTGGAGGCTAGAAGTCACTGCAGTGTTCTAGGCAAAGAGAAGAGGTCTACAGGAAAATGGGTCCAGGGAATGTAGAGACCCCTGTGAGATTTGGCAGCTCACATTTGCCTGCCTGCTGGCTGTGTGACACCCTTGGTTCCCAGCTCTCGGAAAGTCAGAAGCTCTGCCAGCTGAAGAGGAAAGGGAAGGGAGAATGTCTGGCTCCATTCCAGCCCAGTCCAGCACAAAGACAAAGCCGCCTGCACTGAAACCAGGTCTCACACACGTGGAGCTGTCGCCTCAGTGGCACACTCTTTTGCCTTAACAAAAGGAAAGAGGTAGATCTATATGTGTTGCCAAGTTTTCTAAAGTAAATTAAGTGAGTCAAGATGTCTAAGCATGGCACTATTTATATGAATTAACAATTTCAAAAGTTTCACCAATGATAAATGGCAGACTGCTAATAGATTTTTCTGTAAAGATGGCAGGTTTTTTCAGTTTATGTTGTCCTATCTAGGCTTGAACTTTCTACATTGAGCATGTGCCTTATAATAGAAATGCATACTGTAATATATATGTAGTGGTTTTTTTGTTCTTTTGTTTTTATGGTACTGGGAATCAAAATCAGGACCTTGCCCTTGCCAGGCAGGCATTTGTACAGCTGAGCTATATCCCTGGCCCACATACATATGTAGTTTTAATTAACCCTGTTTCCTCCCAGCCCCTTCCAGGAGCAGGGCTATAACCATGGCTGTCATCTGTGTACAAATCCTCCCCAGTCCCTCCATCTCTTCTTCCAGGTCCAGGCTTGGTCCTTGGTTCCTGCCTAGTGGTGCTCCCACACTTGGTTCCTCCTTCTACCACAGCAGTTAGCACAGTGTATCACAAATGTGTTGGTCTGCTTTTCTTTTGACTGAGAACTTGAAGGAGAGACCATGGTGACTGTTGTGTGTGATAGACTAGACATTAAGTTCTGTACACTATGCAATTTACAAAGTGCATTGACATGATTTTATATACTTTGGTCAAGGGCTCAGGGTTAAACTTCTGAGACTGCCATGTGACACCAAAACTCACTGTCCCCCAGAGGGACAATGTCGCCACATTTGGGGAATGGTAGGAGGAGGGAAGCAATAGTATCTAAGTATACTCAAATTATTCTTTTAGTATGACCATAAGCAGAGAGTAGACTTTACTTTCTGTATCCCTGCTACTAAAACCTGCTATGTGCAAAGATTGTTCTTTGTTCTGTAGCTCCACGGAAAGTCATCAAAGCCTGACAAAAAGGACACAGATCTTGGAGCCAAGTAGACCAGGAAGTCCCAACACTAACTCTGGGACCTTAGTCATGTCAGTAAACCCCTTGAGGTCCCAGTTTGCTCATTTGTGTAGAGATAATACATACCATGAAGAGTTACAAAGGGTAAATAGTAAGGAAATGAGACAACATGCTTGGCTATAAATATTAGTTTCTTAGTTCTCATGTAATATATGTCTTCACTTGGCTCTGGAGAACCAAGGGTCTACCCTATCATGAGAATCAGACCAGTTAGAGGAGAGTGGGAGCACTGTCTATCCTGGAATATTCTCTTCTAGTTCCTTTGAGATGCTTAGCTCCCATCGCTCACTGACCTCCCTGTCTCTGCCATTGTAGGGCTTCCCTTGCTGTTCACGGCTTTCCTGAGTCAGATAAGCTGGACCGACCTCTGTGTTTGCATTCCTGCCTGCTGCGGAAATATCAAACTCAGAACCAAGAGTGTACATTTAATTTTTTAACTGTAAATAAAGGTTTTTGGATGTGCATGTTGATTTTGTTTTGTTTTTTGTACGTGTTTTTTAAATGTCTCCTCACCCCTCCACTTCAGTTTGGACGGACTCTCCCTAGACACCAGTAATGAGCTAGACTCAGGTGCTTGCTTTGTGTACTTGATGCCTCACACTTGTAAGCAGTTGTAGCAGGCTTCTCTTAGGTTCAAGTTCATTGTTTAAGCAGGCAAAGCCCCAGGGTTTTATACCACTATTCCAAGTATGTTTCCACTGGTTTCAATTTGATTAGGTCTGTAGCCAGTGGGGAAAGGGTAACTAACTTGGGATGTTTTGGGATGGGAGAAAAGCTGGTACTTTTTTCCCTCCTAGATTCTGGAGATGAAACCCAGAGCCTTCACCCTGAGCTATCTGAAGTATATCCTCAGGGGATACCCCATCCTCCCTTACCCACCCCCCTACACTTTATTTTATTTTTATTTATTTTTTGTGAGACCAGGGATCAAACTCACAATCTCATGTCTGCCAGGAAGGCGCTTAAGCTACTGAGCCAAACTCCCGACCCTTGTTTTTTCAGGGCAGGGTCGCACTATGTAATTCAGGCCACCCGTGCTCATGTTGTAGCCCAAGCCAGCCTCGAACTCACAGCGCTGCACCTAACCTCAGCCTCCCAAGTGCTGGGATTAAATTAAAGGTGTGTGTCACTATGCCTGGCCATTCCACTTTATTTTTAAAATAGGGTCTTGGTGAATTACTATGCTAGACTCAAATTTGCAATCCTCCTGCCTCAGCCTCCCAGAGTGCTAGAATTACAGGCTTGAGCCAGCATGCCCAGATAAAACATGTCTTGATCCTGATGAAGTGGAAATCATTCACTCAGATTTTTTTAATCTAGGGTCATTTTTAAAGAGTGGAGTTTAACTTCTTGGCAGATGCAGTGACAAATACCTATAATCCCAGCACTTGGGTGACTGCGGCAGGAAGACTACAACGTAAGAAATAAAAGTCTCTCCAAAAACATTTCCTCTTTTAGACCCCCCCAGTCTCATCTGTAAAATGGGCGTATTAACATCTGTTTACTTCAACATTATTAAAGGGGTCAAATAATAGATATGAAGGTAGCCGGGTGTGGTGGTGCACGCTTTTAATCCCAGCACTCGGGAGGCTGAGGTAGGTGGAGCGTTGTGAGTTCGAGGCCGGCTTGGGCTACAACGCGAGCGCAAGGCCAGCCTGAGCTACATAGTGCAACCCTGCCTCAAAAAAACCAGGGCTGGGCCGGGCGTGGTGGCGCACGCCTTTAATCCCAGCACTCGGGAGGCTGAGGTAGGCGGAGCGTTGTGAGTTCGAGGCCGGCTTGGGCTACAACGCGAGCGCAAGGCCGGCCTGAGCTACATAGAGCGACCCTGCCTCAAAAAAACCAGGGCCGGGAGTTTGGCTCAGTGGCTTAAGTGCCTGCCCTGGCAGGCGCAAGGCTGTGAGTTCAATCCCTGGTGCCGCAAAAAAAAAAAAAAAAAAACCAGGGCTGGGGAATTTGGCTCAGCAGCTTAAGCGCCTGCCCTGGCAAGCGCAAGGTTGTGAGTTCAATCCACAGTGCCGCAAAAAAAAAAAAAATAGATATGAAGGTAACTTGTACACAGTAATATATCTTGGAAAATGTTACTTTTGAAAGGAATTAGCCCATTATAAAAGCGATGCCACTGAGCATAAAGAGGGAATGAAGAAAGTTTTTGGTGACCCTTTGATGAGATTGTGTGTGTCCCCTTTCTACTTTCTCCCATCTTGTGGTCAGAGATGCCCCCTAACTACTTTTGCTTTTTTTTTTTTTTTTTTCTTTTTTTGAGACAGGGTCTCACTATGTAGTCCAGGCTAGCTTTGAACTCACTATGTAGCCTAGGCTGGCCTTAAACTTGTGGCAGTCCTCCTGCTTTGGCCTCCCTGAGTGCTGGGGTTACAGGCATGTGCCACTATGCCCAGGTGCCTCCTAACTTCTGCAGTAGCACAGGTTACACTGAATTCTGTCCCCTTTTCATGTATGGGGAAGATGGGCCATGGTGAGGTGTAAAAGGCCTGGCGTGTAGGAATTCATAACCCTGTGTGAACTGGCATCAGAGAACACAACGAAGAAAGAACTCTTCTTCTAGAGAGATCTTTAAGTAACTAGATATGTAGGATTGTGAAAGGATGGGAAGGAGGATTAACCGCTGTGATTCCAAGTTGACATCCTTGTGATGAGCTGTTCAGCTAAATCCAGTTACTGACTGATGCACTAGAGCTGCACTAATGAATAAGATGTAGCCTGTGCCTGTGACAGGAGACAGGCAGAATTAAAATACAAGGTAGTATTGGAACGTGTGCCTTTATGGGGCAGGAAATGGGGTCTGCTGGGGCGTAGTGGTATTTTTGGTTTTTTTTACAGTGTTTCACTATATAGGCCAGGCTGGCTTCAAAGTCATAGTCCTGCCTCAGCCTCTCAAGTGCCAATCTGGTGGTTGGTTGGTTGGTTGAGGGGGGACGGTGTTTGTTTTGTTTTTTAAACAGATGTGTCCCCAGCACCTACCATAAGGATGTATTGCATGAATGAGGGAATGACAATGGTGTGTGCAAGATGTGGGAGCACAGTGGAGAGATGATGTGAGAGAGATCCAAAAGCTTATTCTTGGAAGGGGTGACATCTGAGCTAAGTTCTGACAGATTGTTCAGAATTAGCCAGATCAGGACACAGAAGAAGGAACTGTGTTCTTAGGCGAGAGTCTGTTAGGGATGAGGGACACAATGAAAGTTATTTTAGGGAAGAGATTCTTAGGATGAATCCTTGTGCCCCTTGCATCGTTTAAAGGCAAGCGACTAGAATTAGGCTTAATGTGGTCACTGGATAGCTAGTGGTCTGAGCTCTTGTGTGGATGGGGGAGCTCACAGAAGTCTGGACTAGTTGGGACAGGAGACAAACTTCCACATGACCAAGCTGGGTGTGGTGGCGCACGCCTTTAATCCCAGCACTCGGGAGGCTGAGGTAGGAGGAGCGTTGTGAGCAAGGCCGGCCTGAGCTACACAGTGCAACCCTGCCTCAAAAAACCAGGGGTAGGAGTTTGGCTCAGTGGCTCAAGTGCCTGTCTGGCAGGCACGAGGCTGTGAGTTCAATGCCCCGTGCTAGGCAAGAAAAAAAAAAACACAAAAACTTCCACATGACCTGTTGATTCTGTGGTACATCAGGAATAGAGAAAGTAGTTTCACAACAGCTCACCCATTTTTTTGTTTCTTTGTTTTTAGTCTTTTTGAGACAGGGTGTCACTATGCAGTTCAGGCTAGCCTTGAACTCACTTTGTAGCTCAGGTTGTTCTCAAACTGAAGACGATCCTCCTGCCTCAGCCTCCCAAGTGCTGGGATAACAGGCGTGTACCACCATGCCTGGTTTTTTTGTTTTGTTTTGTTTTTTTGAGATAGGGTCTCACTGTGTAGTTCAGGCTGGCCTTGAACTCACAGCAATCCTCCTGCCTCAGGCTCCAGAGGGCTGGGATTACAGGTGTGACCACCAGATCTAGTCATTCTCATTTTTGAGTTTAAAAAGAGGTGCATGAAGTAACTGGATGGGTAACAATACTTCGGTAATTTTTGTACTGGGAATTGAACACAGGACCTTTGCACTAAGCAACATCCCCAGCTATCTTTTAATTTGAGGTAAAGTCTGGCTGAGCTGTCCAGGCTGGGATGTTTGCCATCCTCCTACCTTAGCCTCCCAGAGTGCTGGAAGCACAGCCCTGGGTCATCAAGCCTAGCTTTTATTCTAATCTTAATTAAACTACTTTATTTGCATTTCCCCTGAGGCCCTATCTCTTCTTGGCTCTGGGGCTTTTTATAAATAGCTTTTTGAGCCTGGTGTGGTGGCACATACCTTTAATCCCAGAACTTGGGAGGTTGAGGCAGGAGGATTGTTGTGAGTCCGAGACCGGCCTGGGCTACCAAGGGAGTTCAAGGCCAGCCTCAACTGCATAGTGAGATCCTGTCGCAAAGAATAGGGCTGGGAATTTAGCCCAGTGGCCTAAGGTTGTGAGTTCAATCCCTGGTATCAAAAAAATAATAATAATAATAAAAATAGTTTTTTGCCAGAAAAGTTAGCACTCAACCTTCTTGCTTCCACTTCCAAAACACTTTTGCTTTCGAAGCTGTGGAGTGTGTGGAGCGTTGGATGTTTAAACCTTTCCCTCCATTAGAAGGCAGAAACTGACTCACAAACTATACCATCCTCAATCAATAGTAGAGGATAAAGAATGAGCGAGCTGGGTAGTGGTGCACACTGTAACTAACACTCTGGAGGCCCTGAGGCCTAGATAGGAGAGTTGTGAGTTCAAGGCCAGCCTGGGCTACATTCACAAAAACCAAAGCAACAAAGAAGGAATGAAGGTTGATGGCCTACCGCAGCAACATCAGGTGTTGGTCTCAATTTTGCCGTTTGAACGGTAGTGACAGTGATCTTCAGATAGAATCTAGCTTGCCCAATAAATAAGTCGAAATGAAATCTAATTGGTGGCCAATACAAAAAGACGGGTATACTTAAGGAGACATTACTTGCTTGCCTGGTAAAACACATCATAAGGCAGGTCCCCCCGGAGTACACCCCCACCTTAAATATGCAGGGCTGGGGAGGCCTGAGTGCCTGTGCGGTCCCTCCAAGCGACTGTACCACCAAAACCCTAAATTGTTTGAGCGCAGATGTTTAAGCCTGTTCAGAAACACTCGGCTCAGTCTACGGCCATTAAAAGACAGCTCTCCTCGCGGTAAAGACCTTAGAGCTAGGCGGGAGGAAGGGATACCTCTCCATTATCCTAAGGTGTTGGGTCGCTTTCCAAGCCCCAAATCAGACTAGGTAATCTGGGGCCAGGTGTTTGCTAACGTCTTCAGTATGAACCCAGGCCGGAATGTTCAGCCAGCCCGCCCGGCCTGTTGCCTCGTGCAAGTCATGTTCTCTCTGTCCGTCCTCTCGGGTACTCTATGGTTCTCGTGGTGACTACTCTAATTCTAGTTCCGGTCTCTATGGCGGCGGAGGCTGGAACGGTTGTAGGTCGGCCGCATTAGCCGCCTACGGGCCAATGAGAATGGAGGAATGATAAAGGTTTAGCCAATAAAAATTAGAGACTGTGGTCAGGTGGTGAGATTGACAGCACTGCTGACCAATGAGCAATGGGTAGGGCGGGTCGATCGTAGGGCTTATCCCGCCTGTCCCGCCATTCTCGCTAGTTCGATCGGTAGCGGGAGCGGAGAGCGGACCCCAGAGAGCCCTGAGCAGCCCCACCGCCGCCGCCGGCCTAGTTACCATCACACCCCGGGAGGAGCCGTAGCTGCCGCAGCCGGCCCCAGTCACCATCACCGCAACCATGAGCAGCGAGGCCGAGACCCAGCAGCCGCCCGCCGCCCCCCCCACCGCCCCCGCCCTCAGCGCCGCTGACACCAAGCCCGGCACCACGGGCAGCGGCGCAGGGAGCGGCGGCCCGGGCGGCCTCACATCGGCGGCGCCTGCCGGCGGGGACAAGAAGGTCATCGGTGAGGGCCGGACGAGAACGGGGGTGGGGCCGCGGGGAGGCCTGGGCGCCGAACCGTTAGCCGACGCGGGGCGAGCGGGAGCGCGCGGCCAGCGGGGACCGACTACCGGCGCGCGGGCGCCGCCCCTCCCCCCGGCTCCATTCGCCCTCGCGGGCCCCGGTAGGCGCGCACCCGTCGCCCGCGGACCCGCGCTTCTCCCCCTACAGCCTCGCGCCGCGGGCCGCGTGTGCGGCGTGTCCCCACCCGCCCGCCAGCCGCGTGCGCTCCGGCTCGCACGCCGTTGTTCCGTCCCCCCCACCCAGCTCCTTCCGCGTGTGCCCGGAGGGCGCGGCGCGCCGCCTACGCAGGCTGGAGTGGGCCGGCGGCTTCCCGTTCCCTCACGTGCTCCCCGCCGCGGCCTGTGCACACACCCATCTTGGGCCCGCGCCCCGGGCCAACCCTGGGGCGCCCCGCGGCTTCGGGCTCACCCACGTGTGCGGCCTGGGCTGCGTTGGAGTGGAGAAAAGGCTGTCAGGTGGCCGCGTCGCCGGCCCGGGTTAAAGGGGTCAGTGGTAATCGAGGGTTGTTCTGCTTTGTTTTCCAGCAACGAAGGTTTTGGGAACAGTAAAATGGTTCAATGTAAGAAATGGATATGGTTTCATCAACAGGTGAGAGTCCCCGTGTCTGCACCCCTGTCCCGCCTCCTGCATGCTTGCCGTTCGGTGCGTGGGCTCTTCAGGGATCGAGCTGAGTGGCGCTTAAGCAGTAACGGCCACATTCTCGGAGTTGTCTTGGGTTTTTTTGTTTATTAGTATGATTTTTTTTTTTTAACTGAATGGGTTAGACTGAATGGTGTTGGTTTTAGAGCTCTACCAGTCTAAAGCTCAAAGGTTTTATTACGGTGTAAAGCAGTTGAAGGCAAGCAAAGTGAATGAGCCATGCCTTAACAGTTGGGTGAAACTATGGGACAGTATGTTTTTATCCTTCCATGTGTTTTTGGAATTGATATTTGGCAATAGGAGCCACTAATAGTGAGCCTGTTTACGCCTCGATAACCTTTTGACATGATCTGACTTGTCAAGTAGGTGAGGTTTTGTTGTCATCCTTACTATAAGGTTATAGTGCCTTTGTTCAACGTCTCAAACGTGGTGTTTTTAATAGCTTGTATAAATTTTCTGTGAAGACTGTATTGATCGGAGAGAGCTATTTTCATTTGCCCAGAGTAAATGTATCTGGAAGAAAATGGTCCTATTCTTTTTTCAGTTTTTATTTCTCCTACTTACTTGTTAGAAAATGATGCTGATTGAGTCCGTTTTATTAAGCCCTAGTTGTGGGTTATTAGAGTAGCCTGGAGTCCCTCGTACTTTCACGTGGTTGGTATTTGAAGGCAGAGCCACAAGCTGCGCCTTGAGCTTTGCCCTTGGAATTGATAGCGGTAGCGGTAGTGGTGGTGGCTGCGGCACACTCGCTGCACTCCGTGGGCTCCCTTGTGAGCCGGGCATCATTTTCAAGATGGCTGCCAGGGCTAGTAGTGCAGTTGCTTGGGTGTAGAGCACCGCGAATGCCAGGAGTGATCTTGGCCGTACAGCTGTGATACAGTACTTGGCGCCATTTCAGCATTTTCTTTCTTAACATCCTTATTTTAGAAGGCTTGAACAACTAGATGTTTAAAGGAACACGTAAGAGTGATGCAGAGTGTGAGGTGGACCCCCCAAATGGTTGTAGCTTGGCTTTTAGAGATGTAGTTAATGAAAAAAAGAAAGTAAGCATAGTCAAACCACAGTATTGTGAAAACATTCAAAGCAATAATTTGTAAGCGTTGAATGCTCTGTTCTCCACATTTTAGTTGTGGAGAAACATTTTTGTTTCTTCCAGAATATTTGACATTTTCTAGCTGTCTCACTGCTTGTCTTTCTGATCAAGACTGCATTTTCGTCGATTTTTTTTGTTAATGGGTTACTAGTGAGACAGAAAGATTGGCTTTGGTGCTTATATGATTGGCATAGTGATCATTTTTTTCAGCTGATCTCTGAATTTTGTGTTAATCTTATTGCTGACCACCAATTAAACACCAGTGGTTTTCAGATTAAGGGTGTTCAAAATGCAAATTCCTGCCTTCCTTCTGAAGGCCTATGTACTTTTTTTTATAATTCCTGGTGATGGTGAGAAAGATTTATGTTCAGTATCTTTAAAATAACTGTTTTTAATCCTTTACTGAGTACAGTAAGGAATCACAGATGTGCACATTAGAGGAAACTGTTTGGCAGACTTTTCAGTGAATAGATTGTAGGGTGGTGGTGGTGGTGGTGTTTGGCACCAGGGATCAAACTACACAACCTTGTGCTTGCCAGGCAGGCGCTTGTGCCGCTGACCTATATCCCTAGCCTAGATTGTAGTTTTTGTATGTTGTAGTTTTTTGTTTATTGTTAGGTACCATTCACTAAATATTTGTTACAACTTTGAATCGACTCAGTGACTCTTTCAGGGCAGATGTTAATTGGTTTTTGAATGACCTTTCTTTGAGTTATCCTATTCTCAGCTAGTTTGTTAACTGATTAAAATGTATTAACTGGTCATTTTAATGATTCTGGGGCTTTTTTATAAGAGACTGTAGAATCCAATTCCAATTAAATACAGGTAAGGGTTGCCTTAGTTTAGGAAAATAGCTGATATAATGGTCATGACTTAATTCACCTGTACTACTCCATGCTAATTCACCTGTACTCGATGGCTAGTTGTGAGGCTAAGGCAGAAAGATCACAACTTCAAGGCCAGACTGGGCAAATTTAGCAAGACTCTGTCTCGAGGTAAGTTAGGGAGGGGTCTAGCTCAGTGGTAGAGTGTGCCTAATGTGTGAGAGTCATTGGGTTCAATAGTACCACCAGAAGGGGGAAAAATGAGTGTTCTAAATTACATATTCTTCCACATTATTTTATTTTATGTAGTTCAATTGTAAATAAATATTCCATCCCAAAATACCACCTGTGATTGTCAGTGCCTTGTTACAGTTAAAAAGGGTTTTCTCCTGATGGTTTTACTGTATACAAAATACTAAATAAGTAAGAACCAGAGCTTTTTTTTGTTTTGTTTTGTTTTGTTTTTGTTTTGTACCAGGGATGGAACTCACAACCTCGTGCCTGCCAGGAAGGTGCTTACGCCACTGAAGTAAATCCCTGGCCCTGTGTTTTTTGAGACAGGGTCACACTATGAAGTTTAGGCTGGACTTAAACTCCGTAGCCTAGGCTGGTCTTGAACTCAAAGTGATCTCCTGCCTCAGTCTTCCAAGTGCTGGGATTAAAGGCATGCCCTATCACGCCCAGCTCATGAACTAGAGCTTCTAAAACAGCAGCTTTGTGTAGCTGGGTGTGGTGGCACACATCTGTAATCCCAGCACTTGGAAGGCTGAGGCAGAGGGATTGCTGTGAGTTCAAGGCCAACCTGAACTGCATAGTGAAATCCTGTCTCAAAAAGAAAAAAAATCAACTTACTTTATTCTATTAAAATGTGATCTGGGAATTCAGAGAAATTTATTGAGTTACTCCTTTGAGTGGTGTGTTGGTAAAAAAAAAAAAAAAAACTGAACCATGTGACTGGAGTTTAGTGACTCTGATCTCCATATTATTGTTCCATTTTTGTTAGTTGTTTGAGAAGTGATCTTTATTCACCAAATTCGTCAAAGTTGGCAACAGCTTATTTATATTTGAATTTTTTAAAAACATTTTATACATGAAGGCAGCTGGTTTGTGTAGTGTGCAAAATGTTGTAACTAGCATTTGGCTTTGTTTTTGTTTTTGTGGCACTAGGAATTGAGTTCATTGGCGCTTAAGCCACTGAACCAAACTCCCAGCCCTAGTTTTTTGAGGCAGGGTCGCACTATGTAGCTCAGGCCGGCCTTGTGCTCTTGGTGTAGCCCAAGCCGGCCTCGAACTCACAGCACTCCACCTACCTCAGCCTCCCGAGTGCTGGGATTAATGTTTTTGTTTTTGTTTTTTGTTTTTGCAGCCATGTTGGCACCTGGTTTTTCAGGTGGGCATACATGTACCATTGGCAAGAATCAGAACCATCTTGCAGCATGACATAAAAATTACGACTCCCCTTGTGAACGTGTTGTTAAACCTTTGGTACCCCTGGGATTAAAATCAGGAGTGCTCTTCCTCTGAGCTGCTGTCCTTTTTAATTTTGAGACAGTCGTAGCAAAATTCCCCAAGGTGGCCTCAAATTTTGAATCCTGCATTCAGCATCTAGAGTGACTGGGATTATAGACAGATGCCACTGTGCCCAGTTGCAATCCTAAAAACCTGTGCATTAAGTAGTGCTGTTACTAAAGCTCAAAAGAGGTCTAGTAACTTTCATAAATATAATAAGTGGCAGAGGCAGGATTTGAACTCAGTTTTCCTACTCTGGAGTGGAGCTTATGTTCTCCAACTGCTGTTATGTTGTCTCTGACACTAGTAGCTATTTGGTTGTCCATATAGTTGTATTGTTTCTTCGTATAACTGGCTATTACACATTTAAAGACGATGCTCTCTAACATGTCAGTGTGTACTGACTGCTAGTTCTCCAAATTGAAAAGCCTTGACTTTTCACTATATTCCATAGAGTTGGGGTTACTGTAAGTTCTACTTTGCATACAGATCAGCATTACAAATTAAAGAAATTGCCAGGCGTGGTGGTGCATGCCTGTGATCTCAAGCACTCCGGAGGCTGAGGCAGGAGGATCATAGCAAGCTCAAGACCAGCCTAAAGGAGAGAACACTGAGTCTTTATGTCACTTAGGGGTCTTGGTTTTTATAGAACCTGTGCCATAAGAATGGGTATAACTTGTAAGGTTATTTTTTTGTTTGTTTTGTAGGGGAAATCAAACTCAGAAGCTTGAACTTGCCAGGCAGGTGCTATGCCAGTGAGCTATATCCCTGGCCAGGGTCATTTAATGTTTTAAAAAGGCAACAGAGTCTGTTAGTGGCCACAATGCCTGTGATACTTTTATTTTCTCAGTTAAAAAAGGAAGTTCGTAGATCTGTGGAAAGGTGGCTGCCAAAGGTCTTACACTGTTAAAATCACTCCTCTTCATCCCAGTAGGTCTATCGCTAAACCTTATTGTGAGTAATCTATAATATGTTTGAAAGCTATGACACAAGGAGGCTTAAAGACTTTTGGATGGTATTCTAGGGGACATGTTGGGGATAGTTTCCTTAGAACTGAGATTCTTTTTTGAGACAAGGTCTTGCGTGTAACCCAGGCTGACCTCAAACTCAGAGCAGTCTTCCTGCCTCAAGTCTCCTGAGTGCTGGGATTACAGGTGTGTGTCACCACCCGTGATTTAGAACTGGGATTCTTAGGGTGGACCACCATGACTTGTATGCTGGAGAATTTAGGCGTGATATATGCTGCTTATATCAGTCACTGGTCTTAGCTAGCCAGAAGTCTTCCCATATTTATCCAGGTCACTTATACAGGAATACTCCATATAATGGTGGTTCCTACTGTGTGCCGTCAAAGTACTCAAGTCATTTGATCTTAAAATCTAGAATAAGCAATTAGTGTTTTTTAGCCTGTTTTCCTGGTGCTGTGATTGCAATTTTGGAGTTTTCTACCCTGTAGTCTGAGCTCTAGGATGCATCCAGACTAAGGTGGAATAATAGACCATGCCTGGGAAAGAAAGATGTATCTGCTGAGGGATTTCTTTTTTTCTTATTAAGAAAAAGGTAAGGAGATAAGTGGAGACTTAGGGTTTTATGGCTATATGTGGGACTTGAAAAATTGCTAACTGAACAGTTTAGGATGCGGAGCATATAGATGTTAAGTCCCGGAATTCGTTTTTGGGTTTTTGTTTGTTGGTTTGTTTGTTTGTGTTTCGTTTTGCTTTGCTCTGGTTTTTTGGTACCAGGAATGGAATTTGTTTTGTTTTGTCTTATTTGAGACAGGGTCTTGGTATGCAATTCAGGCTATCCTTGTGTTCACTTTGTAACCCAGCCTGGCCTTGCACTTGCAATGAGCCTCCTGCCTCAGCTTCCCAAGTGCTGGAATTACAGAAGTGTGCCACTGTGCCTGACTTGGAATTTGTTTTTTATAACCAAACGGTTATAAATTAATTACACACATGGATTAAGGTGTTTTTAACAGCTTGGTGTTGTATACAAGGTAATAACATATAAAAGCGAAATGGATAAACTCACATAAGGTAGGTTCCATTTGAGACAGTACTGTGGTTTGGTGAAACATATTTTATAAAATTTTAGCTTATGCAGTGTAAAATTGTATTTTAGGAGTGGGTTGGGAGGGCAGTCAACATAGTTTAAAAATCCAGACTAATGCTTGTTTGGATGGGTTGTGTGTGCTGTGACAAGCATAGCAGGAATTTAACAGATGGTTAATAAGAGCAAGATATTAGGCAAGCCATAATTATTTTTCATGTTAGAAAATTTCTTAATTAAGCAGAGCCCCTGCCCTGTTCTGATTTTTGAGCTGGGTATGGTGGGGGCTACCTCTAATCTTGGCACGCTGGGCAGACTGGAGGATTGCAGCTAGGCTGCCCTTTCTGAAGCTCCATGCAGTAAAGTTTGGGACAGTAGGACAGTGCTCTTGGTTCTCAGGATTATAGCTCAGAAGAATACCTTTGTCTCCATCCTCATTACTTTATTACTTCAGTAATGAAGTTTTAAAACAAGCTTCTTAATGACATAGCTGTCATTACTATAGACGGATCACTCTTGGTCTGGTTTTGTATCACGAACTGAAATGTTTTTACGTTTTTTAAGAGTTGTACAGAGGAGAAAAAATATACAACAGGTACTATATGTGGCCACAAAGCTTTGTTTGATTTCATAGAAACATTTTTACAAAGCCCTGATCTAATAACATATAATGATCTTGAGTGCTTCCTAAGGATTCATGTTGCTACTTGGTCTCTCCTAAAATTGGAGAAAATAACTACAGCTATTCTCTGAGACTGGAATATTAGAATATTAGAACTAGCCCATCTTAAAATCTCAAGGTAGTAAAGAATAGGAGCAGTGAAGTTAAAAATCAGCTACTGTGAGCAAGTGACCATCGTATTTCAATTCAAATGGGATGGTGGTCTCAGGGTTATGAGGATTTTTATTATTTATTTGCAATACTAGGGATTGAACCAGGGCCTTATACATGCTAGACAAGTGCTGAGCTATTTCTCCAGCCCCGGATTGTGAGCACTTTGAAGTACTTAAGATGTTTGGAACTTTAGCCATCCTAATATAAGCTGTTCTGTATGTGGTGTAGTTTTTCTCATTTTTACAGCTGGGAAAAAAATCCAGTGAGGAGACAGTTTAATGAATGAGCGGCAGCTTTCAAAGTTACACAGGTATCAATAGTTTGTGGGGTTTTATTGCTGCGGTTTGTTAGGAGACAGGATCTCGCGTAGTTTATGCTGGTCTTGAACTTACTATGTATCACAGGCTGGACTCAGAATCACAGTAATCCTGCCTCAGCCTCAGGTGCTGGGATTCCAGGTGTGTACCACCACACCTGGCCACAGCTCTTAATAGAATCAATATTAAAAATCAATTTTCCTGTTAGTAGTTAAATAAACTTTTGAGGAGTCATTTAATAAGTTGTATCTAAGTTGATTTTTATCTTGCTGAAACTGCATTTTCTGAATGCTTAAATTTCTTCCTGAAATTTGGGCACACATTACTTATGCTATTCATTAGGCTGGTTTAATGTCAACAAAATAGTAGGTGCTGTTTTTCTGGCATGACATTATTAGCGTTTCCACATTTCTTTTTACCTACAGGATCTCTTTTCTGGTCTTTTCTAAGGCAGGGTTTCACTATACAGTTGAGGATGCCCTTGAACTCACTTTTTGTATGTAGCCCAGACAGGCCCCAAACTCAGAGCAATCCTCCCGCCTCAGCCTCCTGAGTGCTGGATTATAGGTGTGCATCACCACACACAGTTATCCTACAAAATCTCTTAAAGTTGTTTTGTTTTTGAGAAGGTTACATTATTTTTAATGTACTGTGGCAAACTTGCACTGTTTTAAAGATATCCTTTTAGATAGTAGTAAATTTTCTAGTATTTCTTTTACAAGCCTGAAATAAATTTGTAGTGACAGTATTACTACTTTTTGTCGTCAGTAATGAGAAGTCCTCCATGGGTGTTGACTTTTTGTTGAATTTAAAGCTTATTAAAATGTGCAAAACACTTGTAAATTTGTATGCTTGAAATCCAGGAGGGTACCATGGTCATCTGTCTGCATGATTCATTGCTCTCCCCTCCTTGATGCTGGTCATAATCAAAAGCTTCACCTCCTTCCCAACTCTGCTAGGTCTTTGCAGCACCTCCCCTTGGAGTCCTGGAATGGGACATAGTCATATTGGAGGTCAGTTCTGATTAGTTCTGGTATGGCTCTGTGGGACATGTTGGCCATTTGGCTGCCTGGCAGTTCCCCGTTTGTATCTGTCTATTCATTAAAGACAGTCTCTTGCATAGCCCAGGCCGTACTCCTACCTCTCTGCCTCCAGGGATGTGACACCACTCCTAGCTTGTTTGTCAGTTGGCCTCAAGAAGACATCCCAGATACCTACCCCATATGAAGCTCCTCAGTTTGACACTTTATTAATCCTGTCAAGGACTTTGACAACTGTCAGACCCCTTTTATATTCCAGTGTTCTTAATATTGGTCATTAGATTCTATCCAGTAAATTTATCATGTCATATTCTTAGAATTAAAAGACTGCTGGCTCCCATCTACAGGTTGGTTTGCCCCCCGTTTTTCCTCTCAGCCAGTGTAAATTCAGGGTTTGTTTGCTTGTTTTTTGAGACTGTGTTACTTTGTAATGCAGGGTGGACTTAAACTCACTGTAGCCCAAGTTAGCAGTCCTGCCTAAGCTTCCTAAGTGCTAGGATTCCAAATGTGAGGTGCCAAGCCCAGCTCAAGATGTAGTTTTCATTGAATTTGCTGGTTTCCTATTATTTGTGACCTTTTATTAACTGAGACATCATTCTCATTTTAAAACCTTAAATATTTTAGTGATATTTGGCATATTTGACTGGTTGCTATAAAATGTCTAATACAGAGTGAAATGCAAGTTTGTCTTCAGCACATAAGTGGTGTGAATAGTTCTGGTATCCATGTTTGTACTTTTGAGTTTGCCGCCCCTCCTCCACTTTCTTTTTGTGCAGCTTAGATAGGGAAATTGAGCTGAAAGTGTAGGGATTCCATATATATCCCTTTATCATCCTCTACACCACTATCAGCATACCTAACTAGAGGGGTGCATTAATTATAACTGACAAACCAGCATTGACTTGTTATTGTCACCTAAAGTCCATAGTCTATATTAGGTTTTATTGTGTTGTACATTTCAGAAGATTATTTCTGTGGTTATTTTTATGACTTCAAGGAAATTTGAGTTAGAAATGGGAAGAGGAAATAATTGAGGATGAAATGAGAATGTAATTCCCACTTCTCTTGCTGTTTTGTAACACTAGAGTATCAGTATATATTGCCTGTCACCTCAAAATGCCCCCCGCCCCATACTGGAGACTGAACCTGGGGTCTAGCTGAGAGTGGATTAATCAGGCTGGCTGGATTTGAGCTCATGATCCTCCTATGTCTGCCTCCCAGATTCCTGGGATTGTAGGCATGTATTGTCATGTCCAGCTATACTTGTATTTCTTACACTTGTTTATCCTTTTACTGGTAGTGAGATTACAGCTGTTTTTGCTCCTGCTTAGACTTTAAAACAAATCATGGCGCTTGCTTGCTTATTTTGTGCAAGTTTCCTGATAGGAAATTCCTGTGTTCTGTTTTTCTTACTTGTTCAACTTTGTTTTGTTTTGCAGGAATGACACCAAGGAAGATGTATTTGTACACCAGGTGAGTGCTTATGTAGATATTTGCACTTGTGGCTCAAGGCTTGTGAGAAGAAAAAGGTGGATGTCTTCTCAACTATTATCCCTTGCAAAAGGTTAAGTTCAACCACTCTTTATTTAGTTCTACCTAAAGCATAATATCATGCTTAAAATGTGTACACTGAAACATTGGACTGGAATCTGCTTAATTAAAATAGGCATTTCAAATTTGAATTTTGTTAATAGCTATGGCTTTATTAAATGTTGCGTTTGCTCACCTTATTGCACTGAATTTTCATACCTAAATCCAAATGAGCAGATAATCACTAAGTAATGTTGCCGTAAATGCACAAAAACTTAGGCAAAAGTTTTCAGTTGCTGATAGGTCTGTATCTGTGGTAAAGATACATTATAACAGGACATAGTTGAAAACATAATCTGAAGAAGATAGTAGAAAACTACAGAACAACCTAGGTCCACCTAGTGGAATTTTTTCTTTTGTTTTTGTCTCTGCAGAATTGACTGGCTTTGGAAAACTTGAAATACTTAATAGTTTATGGTTAAGTGGAAAAAAGTGGTGCACCAAAGTTGGTGACTGATCATTATTACATACTTGTAGTTTGGCGTTAAGATTATTTCTAAAGTAAGCTAATATTTTATAGGCAGTGTTGGATTTACTCATCCTCACAAATACTGCATGAATAGAAAAATCACATTTTCATATATGAAATTCTATATAGTGCAGGTTTTTTTTCCCACTGGGATTGTTGGAATATCAGGTTATATTGGAGAGTATTTTAAAACTTGTAGCAACTTTTTATACTAATCCAGAAATGAAAAGACCTAAAGTCATTTTCCATATGGCTATATTCAGGCAGATATGAGCTTGGATGGGGCCCAGAGGTATAGGTCAGCAGCATGGACTCTGCCTGGCAAGCGTGAGGTTCTGGGTTCAATTCCCATTCCAAATGAATGAATGAGCGAGCTTGGGTTACAGCATGATTCTTAGGGATGGTTGTCATAGGTTGGTGTTTTGTAGCTCTCTGAAGTCATAAGGACAATGTTCGTTGACAATCAGATGATGTCAAATTAATTTCTAGTACATACACAAACCCTATCAAATAATGCAAGGGTCACATGTAAGTATGGAAACATTTAAATCCTAAATGTAAATTTAGGAATGCTCAGAAGATGTTTTAAAGCAAATGTTTTGTTTTATAAACTTAGTATTTTTATTTATATAAAAGTTAACTTAATGTTTGTTCTGAATGTTCAGAAGAATATGCAGACTTAGGAGCAATAGACAACAAAGCTGATCAGTCTTGTTGTCTGTTGGCAACCCTGAAGGGTTGGAGGGAGGGGTTAGAGATGTTGACTGTAGAGTATTGGGATTTTAATTATCCATACTTCTGCTATCCCCTATGACTGCAGGTAATTGAGAGTTGGCTATATATGAAAGGTATGAAAATTATGTGACAGTTTAGATGACAGCTGAGATCAATTATTTGACTCAACTTGGTTGTATTGACCCACAAGGTGTCACCAATAATGTTTTCTCTTATTTTGGAAGTGGTTTCAACATGTAGTTGTTTCTTGGGACTTTGGCTGCTTGGGTCTTAGTGGTGTATCAAGCAGACTGCAGTTCTGGGCAACAGAGCTTAACTGGCCTCAGATTTGTTGGTTGTCCTGCCTCCTCTGGAATGGAAATGCATGAGTGATCCTGTAATGGATACTGCTGTGATGTGGAATGAACATGGGATTTGTAGTCCCAAGACCTAGATTTTAGAAAGCCCTACTCTGCCACTTAGTAGCTGTGTGACCTTGAGCAAGTCACTTGACTTAAAAGTCTGTTACTATGTAAGATTGTATTCTGGGGCGGTAATAGCCAACAGTCCCATGTAGTCAGATAATCTTAAGAGTGGCATAGTTAATACATGTGAAATGCATTTCCATGGAAGTGTATCACAGGTTGGAAGGAATTTTCGTTGACATTTGTAAATGAGTTTGATATGGTAATACAGGGGCAAAGTTGGTTTGCTAAACTTTGAAGCATGTAAAACTAAACTCGCCTGTCATCTAAACTGGCCATGTGTGGGGCTAGCTTCTACTATTAAGTGCAGTCTGGGGGATAGATGGGTAGTTTCATTTTGTTTCAAGCTATATCTGATGCTTTCACAAAAAGCATTTAAATGTGTATATATATAAATTGTTGTGTCTGTCTTGAGTGTTAAATTAGTTTTGTAAATAGTGGTAAAATGCTGGGGCCTTGTAAGATTGGAGTATTTTGGTTGAGGTTGGGGGTAGCATTGGTCCCTGCTTTCCTGGACCTATTAAGAGTTTGGTCTTATGTAAAGCAAATTATAAGTATGTATCCAAGCTTAAATAATAATTGACTCTGGTACGTTTTAAATGAAAAAGAACATTATTCTCCCCTGTTAATCTATTTTTGGAATGTGATATTACTAGACTGCCATAAAGAAGAATAACCCCAGGAAGTACCTTCGCAGTGTAGGAGATGGAGAGACTGTGGAGTTTGATGTTGTTGAAGGAGAAAAGGTGAGGATGCTTTTTGTGTAAAGGTTTGACTTCAGTATGGAAATATTTTGGAGATCTCATCCATTAGAATGGTGGCTCTAATGTGGATGGATGTGTTCAGGTGACTACATGAACACAGGTACATCAAGCCTAATGTGCTGGCTACAGTTAGACTGCAGTCTCTTCAGAACAGCGAGGAGCTGATTTAGTCATTTCTGTGCACCCTTGTACAGACACCACATCTCTGCCCTAAATTTTAAGTTTTGTCCTTTGGGTTTTTTTTCCCCCTGGCTTTGTGTGAAGTTTGTTGACAGTATTCCCATTTCCTTTGTCACTATCAATATATAATGGCTTTTGTAGGGTGCGGAGGCAGCAAATGTTACAGGCCCTGGTGGAGTTCCAGTTCAAGGCAGTAAATATGCAGCAGACCGTAACCATTATAGACGCTATCCACGTCGTAGGGGTCCTCCACGCAATTACCAGCAGAATTACCAGAATAGTGAGAGTGGGGAAAAGAATGAGGGATCGGAGAGCGCTCCCGAAGGCCAGGCCCAACAACGCCGGCCCTACCGCAGGCGAAGGTTCCCACCTTACTACATGCGGAGACCCTATGGGCGTCGACCACAGTATTCCAACCCTCCTGTGCAAGGAGAAGTGATGGAGGTAAGTCTCAGCAAAAAGGGAAAGGATCTGGCATGTATAGCTTTTGTTTTTAACTCTTACATTCGGGGTTGATTTGTCTGGATTTTCACTCTTACTGTTATTAATGCAGTAGGTTTGATTTTTGTTTTTTCAGGGTGCTGACAACCAGGGTGCAGGAGAACAAGGTAGACAAGTGAGACAGAATATGTATCGAGGTTATAGACCACGATTCCGCAGGTATGGCCTGTATTAACCAATTTCTTTTAAATTTTTCAGCTGTAAGCACTCAGCAGAATCACACTTCTCTGGCAGCCTTTTTGAGATAAAAATCTGTTAACACTTCACATTTTCTTTCATCAAGATACCTGAGAGCTGAACCTCAAGTCAGTTTTCTTTGGTAATGTGTTCCTTGAATCATTTTTCCTGTCACTGTCTAAAAACAGCTTGTAAGGGGCCAGGGGTAGCTCAGTGGTACAAGTGCCTGCCTGGCAAGTGTGAGTTCATGAGTTCCATCCCCGGTACCCCAAAAAAATAAAAAAATTAAAAAAACAGCTTGTATAGAAGAGGTCTGCTTTATACATGATTGGTTTTGGATTTTTTGTTCTTTTGTTATTTGAGACAGGGTCTTGCTATGCAGTTCACACTGGCCTTGAATTCTTGAACAGGTAAGAGTAGTTTCAATCTGTTTCCTGGGCAAAGAAATAGAATCAGGGTGATCTTTTTTAAGCATTAGGAATATCTGAACTGCACTATGGCATATTGATGTGCATTCTGCCTGAGTTAACAGAAATGAACCAGAACCTTAAGTGGTTTATTAAATGGAAGCTTCTGGTTCAGGTATGTGCAAGAAGGTTATTACGTTGGCCATGTTGGTGACAGAATCTTTCCTGTCCACTGGGGAAGATTATTTTTGATGCCAACAGATTATAGGGTTTTGTTTTTCTTGACCTGAAATGTGGTTCAAACTTTTAAACCCAGATATGGATTATTGAAATACTACAGTCAGAATTATCACAAGATCATTTCTTGAAAGTCTAAAGTAGGCACTCAAGACAGTACATGAGTCCATGACTGAGACCCTATCTTAAGAAAACAAAAACTGGTTAGATTTAACAGCCTTGTGTTTTTGTTTTGTTTTGTTTCTGGTACCAGGAAGCAAACTCAGGACCTTGCGCCTGCCAGGCAGGCATCATGCCTGGCCCAGTAGCCTCATTTTAATATATAAGAGTAGTTGTTACTGTCTGGTAGTTACTATAGTCATGTCACGCATTTTACTTTCAACTCTGCAATGAGGGTGAAGTGTGGAGCTTTTCAACCAGGAACTCATATGTAAATGAGCAGTGAATGAAGCACGTGGCCCCTATGGGATGCATGGAGTCAGGCATGAAATCGAGGATCCAACAATGTATACAAAAGGGAATCCTAAGATAGAATTTTGTTGGAATGGAAACAAATAGATGGTAGTAAAGGGCAAATGTGAGATCAAAAAGGATTTTTATTTATTGGAAATGAAAACATTCATAGGCCGAAAAGTACAGTTGATAGCAGACAAAGGAGTGTGAGTCAAAGGAGTAAAATGTTTAGGACAAGGATATGAAGGTTCTCCAGAAGAGGACAGAAAATTTATAAATAGTAATTACAAATGTAAAGTCAAGTCTATCCAGCATAGTCGAATTTTTCCAGTCGTTTCAGTGGCGCACTTAGTTTCTACAGGCTTGGGGTTTGTCTGGCATTGGGTTATCCAGATAAAGATGGAGATGGGGTTGGACATGTGAGTTTAAATGAACTTTATTCTGGGATAAAGAACTGAAAATTATTGAAGGGGGGAGTAATTGAGGAGTCGTCACATGCTCAAAATTAAGAAAACCCAGGGAGAAAACACGAGGACAGGAGGTCAACAATCTAAAAGAACAGATTATTAGAAACTTTTATCTGAAACAGCAATAGGAAAAGGATAATGCTACAGAGTGTAGCATAAAGTTGAAGGCCTATAATTTTTTGAAGCAGACTGGGAGAGCTGATTTAGTAACCACAGTAAGTAGTAAGGTAGGACAGCTACCATTTGGACAGCAGAGGAAAACCAAAGCAATCCTGCTAAAGGGTGATTAACTGAGTAAAAAAGATGGGGATGGGGTTTCAGAAGGAGAGGATTAAGATGAACTAAAAAACAGAATATGTAGAGGTAAATGTGAATTTGAGCAATGATCTTGGTGGTTCTAGGACTTTTTGGAGTGCCATGGGTATGAATGGGGAAATAGACAAGCATGTATCATTTCCTAATCACTACTCCCCACCCACCCCCCCAAAGTATCTTTTACTTGGTGGTGAAAAGTCTTTGATTCAGGCCATTGGAAGTGACATGTTCATGGAATGTATCTTTGGTGGGGGGCGGGTACTGGGGATCGAACTCAAGACCTGCTTGCCAGGCCGGAGCTTATGCACCTAAGCTAAATCCCCAGCCCATTGAATGTACCATTTAAAACCTGGGTGGTGTTTGTCTTTTTTTTTTCACAACCTCACGCCTGCCAGATGGGTGCTTAAGCCACTGAGCCAAATTCCCAGCCCTAATTTTTTTAAGACGGGGTCACACTATGTAGGTTAGGCCAGCCTTGTTCCCATGTTGTAGCCCAAGCCGGCCTCAAACTCAATGCTCCTCCTACCTCAGCCTCCCCTGTGCTGGGATGAAAGGGGTGCAGCACCACACCTGGCAAACCTGGGTGTTTCAAAGTGTACAACCCTCTGGCTTTTTGTTTTTGTTTGTTTTTATTTGTTTTTGTTTGTTTGTTTTGAGACACAGTCTTTTGCTATGCAGTTCAGGCTAGCCTCGAGCTCACTTTGTAGCCCAGGTTGGTCTCGAACTTGCAACAATCCTCCCTCACCCTCCCAAGTGCTGGGATTTCAGGTGTGTGCCAACACACCTGGCTTTTTTGGCCTTTTTAATAGGGTTTCTCTGTGCAGTTCAAGCTGACCTAGAATTTGGAGTAATCCTTTTATCTCAGTTTCCCAAGTACTGGGATTAGAGGTATGCACACCATGCCCAGCTAACCCACTTTAACCTGCTTTCTGTCTTGTTACACTTTACTTGGGACATTTTATGTATGGAGTTAAATGGTATGTCTTATTTCTGGCTGCTTCGACATAGAGCACAGTATTTTCAAGGATTTTTTTATTTTTTGTGTTGTAGTATGCGTCCACGTTGGATCTTTCATACCAGTTGGGTCGTGTTCCATTGCATTAGAGTACCACTTATCCTCAGTTTTGGTAGCTGTTAGGGTGATTTATGCTTTTTGGCTTTTGAAATATAATTCACAAACATACTAGCTTTTGTGCAAAGTTTCGCTGGGGTAACTTGGAGGACCTGCCAGGATGGCAAATTGCTGTGTATTTATTGGTATGGAGGAGACATCTTTTCTTTGGTTTTGATTTCCTGTTGTTGAAGCAAGTATTTTTCAGTAAAGGTTAGTGGTACCTGCTTTCAAACTTGGGTATGATTAAGCCCAGTTAAAAATCTTTGTAAATGACATTAAAGTGTGATGGTATTGTACCACTATTAGCTAGTTAGTAACTGATTTTGTAATAGATTAGCTAAGTTTGCCAGTCCACTTTTTAATTGACATGGTAATGGGGTACAATATATTCAGATACGTGTATACAGAGTATAATTGGATCGGGTCAATTAACATTTTTGTCTTGTTGAGTGAACATTTATCTGCATTTGGTGCTTTTGGACTCTTAGTTATTTTGAAATAAATTATTAATTGTAAAAGTAGTTTTTTTGTTTGTTTTGAGAAGGTCTTATATGCTGGCTCTGAACTCACTGTGTGTAGCCCAAGCTGGCCTTGAACTTGGCAGTCTTCCTGCCTCAGGTTCCAGAGTGCTGGGATTACAAGCATGTGCGCCACACTCGGCAAAACTAGTTTTTTGAGACAAAGTCTCGGTATGTACCCCAGGCTAGCCTCAGAATCAAAGTGATCCTCCTGCCTCAGTCTTCTGAGTTACTGGGATTACAGGTGTGCAACACCATTCCAAGTCTGTGTGAAACTAATTTTAAATACTCATCTTTCTTTGTCTTGTACAAAATCACCACAGTTTATAAACTAAGTTTGTTCTTAGTTTTTGTTAAACTTTTTGCTCACCACTTTGATTACACAAGTGGCCAGATAGTAATACTATTGACTGTAGTTGACTACACCAAGTACAATAGCCCTGGTATGTAGGTTGAAAAAAGAAGTTGGTGATAATCATTTTTAAGTTTTCATAATGTTCGTTTCAGGGGCCCTCCTCGCCAAAGACAGCCTAGAGAGGACGGCAATGAAGAGGATAAGGAAAACCAAGGAGATGAGACCCAAGGTCAGCAGCCACCTCAACGTCGGTACCGTCGCAACTTCAATTACCGACGCAGACGCCCAGAAAACCCTAAACCACAAGATGGCAAAGAGACAAAAGCAGCCGATCCACCAGCTGAGAATTCGTCCGCTCCCGAGGCTGAGCAGGGCGGGGCTGAGTAAATGCCGGCTTAACATCTCTACCATCATCCGGGTAAGTGGCTGTGGCTGACTCTGGCCCCAGCATGGTGTGATTCCAATTTACTACCTTTTAGGAATGTTGAGAATTTACCTTATTTGGCCCCTCTAATTATTCTGAGTAACTTCTGTGGTTTCACCAGTAAGCTGAGGAAAGTTTCGCTAACCTTACCCTAGGAAGTATGTTAATTACACTGTTACATTTGCTTCATTTTTTTAATGGACTAAACACTTTTGACATTCTGAAAATTTTTATTGGTACCTTTTAGCTGTACATTGTAACATTCATCATAAGGTATTTGTACCTGTACATAACTTTACATAATGTATTTGCTGCTGCTTCTCCCCCCCCCATTCTCTCCTTCCCTTTAGTGTCTCTTCTGCTCATCTGCAGAAGCTTTGTTTCCGTTTTTTTCCTTCTACCCATTTCTCAATGCCTGTTACACATTTTGGTCCTTATTTTCGGTTTTGCACACCAGAAAAGAAACAGTGCAGTATTTAACTGTGCATCTGATTTATTTCACTTGAGTATGGTCTCAAGGTACATCCATTTAGCTAGAAATGTTGCAAGGTGATCAATTCTTTATCCATTGATGAGCACTTGGGCTATTCCAAGATTTAGCTATTATACACTTTGCCACTATAAGTGAGTATGCATATGTCTCTGGCATGATACTTTCAAGGGAAGATACAGAGAAGGAATAACTTGGTCAAATGGAACCTTTTGTTTTAGGTTTTTGAGGAATCTCCATATTGATTTCCACAGTGGTTACACCAGTCTACATCCCCACCAACAGTGGACAAGGGTTCCTTTTTGCCTACAGCCTCACCAGCATTTGTTAGTTATTGGTTGATACATATATATATTTTTTGATAGCCAGTCTTTCTAGAGTAAAATGGAATTTTAGCATTGTATTTTGCATTTCTTAAATGACCAGTGGTGCCGAACATTTTTTCATGTTTTTATTTGCTACTTCTATTTGATCTGAGAAGTGTCTTTTCTTCAGATGCCCAGTTTTTGGAGTGGATCTTTAAATTTAGTGGCATCTGAATTTTTTTTATTTTCATATTTGTTTAATTTTTGAGTTCTTTATACATTCTAGATATTAGTACTTTGAGGAGCAGTTGGCAAAAACATTTCCACACTGTGGGTTGTCTCTTTACTCTGTTAGTGGGGTTTGTTTGTTTGTTTGTTTGTTTTCCTTTCCTCGCTGTGCAAAATGTTTTTAATAAGGTGAGACCTTAGTTGTTGATTCATTGTATTTCCTGTGCAATTGGGGATTTGCTCATAAAGTCTTTTGTTTACACTTAGGTCTTCCAGAGTTCTGTCTACTATCTTCCAGTTTTAGTATTTTTTTTAATATTTAGCTCTTGGATCCATTTCAGTTTTAGTTTGGTAAATGGTGAAAGATACAAGTTCTAGTTTTAATGTTTGGAGTGTGGAAAGGCAGTTTTTCCATCACCATTTAGCAAAGAGGCTATCATCCTTCGAGTGAAGGTGTTTGTATGCTTTATTTTTAAAAAGAAATGAAGTTATCAGAACTAGTAGCCTAAATAACATTGCCAGGCAATTGTCTTATTTTTACTGTTGTGATAGGTAGTATATTTTTATTTCTAACCTGTGGTTTGACTTCTTGCTCTTTAGAATGATTCGTGTTTTATTTAAAGGCGCCCATCTTCTGGCAGATCAAACATGGTGCATGCTTGTTTCCATTATTGTAGGTTAGGCTGGGGATATAGCTCAGCACAACACCTGCCTGGCAAGCACAAGGTCACGAGTGTGTTTGATCCCTGGTACCAAAAAGAAAAAACCAAAAACATTGTAGGTTATTCTCACTTCTTTCGTTACCGTTAAATTCCCAAATTAAGGAGTTCTTTTCTGTGTATAGCTTTTTACTTGATAGCAAGAGACATACAATTGTATCTTTGGCTCTGGAATTGTTTTCAGCCAGTGGTACTTGAGTTTTTTTTCCCCTTGTATGTTTTATTTTTTGGATGGCAGAAAGTGATCCGTTCTGGTTGTAAGCTGATCATTTTAGGTTAAACCAGTGAGAGTTGTTGAATGTTTCCTTATCCAGAGCTGATGAGACCCTGAACTTTGACACACTTAGATGAGCATTGCAATGAGTTGTATATCACTAACCTTTTATTTATTTTTTCTTTTGCAGTTTAGTCATCCAGCAAGAAGAAACGAATAGGAAATTCCAGCAATAAGAAATGAACAAAAGATTGGAACTGAAGACCTTAAGTGCTTGCTTTTTGCCCGTTGACCAGATAACTAGAACTATCTGCATTATCTATGCAGCATGGGGTTTTTATTATTTTTACCTAAAGACGTCTCTTTTTGGTAATGACAAACGTGTTTTTTAAAAAAGCCTGGTTTTTCTCAATACACCTTTAAAGGTTTTTAAATTGTTTCATATCTGGTCAAGTTGAGATTTTTAAGAACTTCATTTTTAATTTGTAATAAAAGTTTACAACTTGATTTTTTCAAAAAAGTCAACAAACTGCAAGCAACTGTTAATAAAGGTCTTAAATAATTGTCTTTGCGTATATCTCTGGTTTTGTTTTAGCAAGTCTTTCAATGTTCATCGGACCCTTAGCTTACAGCAGTCTGCAGATAATACAGAATCCCATCAAGGAAAATTTTGTTAAAATCTGTAAGCCTTTTCTTGTGGGCTTATAGTGAAAATTAGAAAATAACATACTTGATAAATAGCCTGTTTTTCATTTAAGGATGAACTCACTTGTCAGGAATGCTTTATAGAACTGGTAATATAATATAAATTTTGTGAAGCTTTCTTTTGATGGGAAGCAGTGGTAAAGAGGAAAAAGGGGTATTCTCTAGCATAGACTGACTGGATTTGAATTCCTGTTGTACTAGGCTGCCAGTTGCCAGGGCCTGCTCTGGCATCAGTGTGCACCCTGGTGACTGGCTCAGCTCTTCTAGTAGAGAACAGTAATGGCTGTAGGAAAGCTGCTCAAATGGTGAAATTGTGATTTAACCCTTATCTGGGTGTTCTTTAATGTTAATCAGTTGCTGCTTTACTTCATTACAAATGGACTGGCGAAAAACACTTGTTTGAGACTAGGTCTCACTAAGTTGCCTAAGCTCAAACTTGTGGTTTTCCTGCCTCAGTCTTCCTTGCTGGGGTTATAGACACACACATCCTGCTCTGCTTTCAGAGCCCAGGGGAAGACACAGTGGGCTTTTGGGATAGGATACAGTGCGTCGAGAGGCCATATAGTGCTGTACAAGTATAGGCAATGGGGCCTTTTTCCAGAACATGCTCAGGTTTCACA